>DWIC01000919.1:0-10178 GCA_018248135.1 Battus belus | reverse complement strand
CTGTATATACTACAGAATAACTACTGCTCACAAAACAAGATAAATACAAGTACCAAATCGCATAGGTCTGATCGGCTGGGTGTTCTAGAAAACTACACGTAACCTTTGTCAATAGGTATTGTATTCCAGCAGTATGTTCCATAAATAAAAAAATAAAAGGGTATGAACCTTGTATAGGGGCCAGAAAGAAGCAAAGAAGCCCACATCCTCGGTGAGGTTGGGAAGGAGCCAGAGATGGTGTCGCGACAGTGTGAGCAGCCACACGCCGCAGAACACCACCACGCGGAGGATGGCCAGCGCGATGATCAGTACCAGGAATGCAGCCGCAGCAATGCTTAGGTAGTACACGCCCTTCCTACAACATTCAAGAAATATACTTATATACAAGAAATATATTACAGACGAGGTTCGCGTGAAGAGCTTGTGTACGAACGTCTCTAATAGAAGATCCGCTTGACAAACTTTGTGTCCATGAGTCCCGGGTTTTATTTTTAAGCATAGTGTACATCAACCACTACCTTTCAGTGGTGTCATAAATTTTGAGTTAGAGTTTATTAAAAAAAACAGAAAACCGTCTAATAAAAATATTTATAAATTTATTGAATGAGTTTGCGAATTTATCCAGTGACTTACCAGTGATGACTTATGAAAGTGACACGTGATTTCTTCGGGCATTCATTGGCAAGGCCACGGAGTCATAGAGAGAAAGGGCTATACTGGGAGTCCAGTCGTTTTGCAAAGTTGAGGTTGCAGTGGGCAGGCCACATATTGAGCAGAATACCAATAGAACCTTAAGGTTCTGGAGTGTATATAAGGGACCAGCAAGTGTATCAAATAACACCGACTCATAAGGTGAACAGAAGACTTTGTTAACATCGTCGGAAGACAGATGCAAGCCCAGCTCCAACCAGTTCTAGTAAATATCAGCCAAACCTATGTTAGGCAGTACATCATATGACTGAAATGATGATTATCGATTTTATTTGCAAGTTGAAAAGGAATATTTGGACTTGAGTTGTAAGCATACATCTTGTCATCTCTTTCACTCATTCCCACCGGTCATTTGGGATACTACAGTGGTTTCCATAATAAGCTTACACTTTATCCTTTGATTAACAAGGGAACCCTATTATTAGTGATTTACTTGTATCGTTACAGCACATACCTGACAGTCGCAGGCCATAGCGGGAACATGCATACGGTAATGGTGCCCACCACCACGAGCGCACCGCAGAGCCAGTAGTACCACGGCATGGGGTCGTAGATCCAAACGTATGCGTCCACAGTATCCAGGAACAGCTGCTCCATGTGCATCTCCAGACGGATCTTACGCTTCTTCTTCTCCTTCTCTTTGCTTTCCTTTGCGTCCTGTAAGATTAATTTAAGAGTTTAAAATCAACATATGCTTACACATGACTTGGTTATAATAATGACCAGGCTTTTTTTCAATCTCTTTTGGAGCCACGCTAATTCTTCCTTGTCACAGTTGTTTTTTAAAATAAAATTGAGTTAAATAGTTCTAATCTATCAAAAAGTACCAGAGTGTTTGTTAAAGATACCAAAATAAATTTTGTATTTATCAATATAATCTAATTTTTTTCGAGATTTTCAAAATTTCATATGTGGTCCCTGCATGTCCGAGCTGTACCGCGTCTTACTAGAGAGACTAAGGAATCATCTTTCCCTCTCGATCAGTCTGTTCCGTCGGTACCTCCCAACGCTCGCGGCGGTGGCGGAAATGGAGGAAGAAAAGTAAAAATTCTTTAATATTTTATTACAGAGTGCATTGTCGCAAACAGTTTTTATATATAAACGAAATGTTTTCGATTATATAGTGGATTAAAAATATATAAAAATACTGGCATCATTCCGTGACCAACCTTAGAAACAATTTAGTAAGGTCCTTTGATTTTTTTTTATTGTTCCGTTTTAATAAAAATATACATTTTTATATGTGTAACAACGATGTTTACCTTTCCTTCACAGGCGCTCGCTTGACTCTTTTCTCCATCTTTTTCGTCCCCACTCTTACTTTTCTCCAATTCTTTCTTTTTAGATTTTCCCTTTAACTCCTGCTCACTTACTGGCACCTAAAATTGGACGCATGAACATAAATATGAAAAAATTATATATGAACAAATGTAATTGTAGCCAGCCTGATCTGTGCGAAACAGTCTGCGAGCAAGAGTGATCATCTCTTGATTCGTGTATGTTGTGACGCTGTTAGCCGTGTGGGGCTGTTACAGCTTCATCAAACCCAGAGCTCGCGAGTCCAAGACCTGCGAGCTTATAAGTGATCATCAACAAGTTAGTTAGACGCCCGCTGCCTTTACTAAGGATCGTCTCCAAGACCGCTTTTGTCCTGCCTGCATCCAGGGAGTTCCTTCTACCTTAACTATGTCGTCGGTCTACCTAGCGTGAGGCCTTCCTCGTGCCTTGTCTATCGGCTCATGCCTCGCCACTCGAGTCCGTCGCCCCAACGGCTATCGGTTGCACGAGCCATCCACCTCACCCACTGGCATTTCAGACGAGCAATTCTCAACAAAAAATCTATAAATATTATATTATATAAATTATTGTTACAAAGACTTAAAAATCAACAATGATATTTTGATATCGAATTAAATAAACATAAAATATGATATTAAAATGTTAGTACAATTATTACCTTTTTGGCTCTGTGAAATAGTTTATGAAGCAACATTCGGTGGAGGAAATCCGTAACTTCCAAGCGAGTTGTGAAGATAGGGTTCTTCCCCGTTGCCCATTTTGATGTGAGCAGCGCGTCCACCGCCTTTGTGCCTGTTAACATACAATAATATTTATACAATTGGCGAAAAACCCCGGGAATCCCCTAAACATGATACATAATAAAATAAATTATTTAAATACAGACGTCTTTGAGTAGTTTTCTGTGAAATCGGGCACTGTGTGAGGCGGAATCTTACTCATACTCTACGTACTTATACTAATTGATAATATTAGAGAATTCATAGAATGTAGCGGCCCGTGCCGATGCTCCTTTGGGAGCCCTCGAGCTTTGCTACCTTCAAAGAGGTCTTAGGCTGGGCGCACTGTGCGAAAACCCGCGGAATCTGCAAATGCCAATTGGGCAGCAGTAAGTCCGATCAAAAAAATTAAAGAATTCATATACAGACTGATTTGACTACGTAAATACCAATGAAATAGTTAATTTGTCAACTGTTGACAATAACCCCGACTACATTATAAAAATTATGACTACAATTTTTTTTTTCTATTGGAATGCGACAGGCTTATAATTTCTGGCAGTAAAGTCTAGAGGGACAAATTATTATCATCTTGTCAGCTTATGACTGCAAGGCACACACCTCGCCACGTTGATCGATCTTGCGCAGACCGCATGCAGACTTCACGCGACCACTACTATGTAGTCGGTTCATCTAGCGAGGAGCCTACTTAAGCCGCGTCTACCGTGTTTTGGTCGACACTTAGGTCCCAGCGGCCCACTACCAATTTAGACGAGCGATTCTCAGAGCAACATCCGATACTTTTGTTCTTCAGAAAATAAACAATAATTATTACTAATATGTAGTAAACGAATTTTAAAAACGATTTTTATATGCATTATGTTACTTATTATTTCTGCATTATGATAACATATTGATAAAGGTACGAATTAAAAAATGGGAGCGTGTCTATGTTCAATTTAAATGTTTTCACAACTATTGTGTGTTAAAAGTAGGTTTACGATAGAATATAATTAGCGTCGATGTTTACATAGCAACCGCGGTTGTTTTCATTGCCGTCAGCACATTATGAAACGGAACTAGATTAGATTATCCATATTTGCGACGAACCTTGGGTTAGTTAAACCTTTTTTATTACATTAACCTAAGTCTAGTCAGAAACCCTTTCGATACCAATGTGAGATATCCCAAGAGCCCGATCACCAGACCTTCTATTGTAGATTTAACCAGACCTTTTTTGTCACTTCTTTTTTTGGGTTATGTTCATTTTCGAAGTTTAATTCTATCCTTTTATATATAACCTCCCAACCCCATTTCAGTTTTGACTTATAGACCAACAATTTTATTTTCCAAATTCATCGATAACAGATTTTGTGACAATTTATTGATGTTTTAGAAAAAAAAAACATCCCAGATTTAACACAGGTGGAAGCAATGCTCGTCTACGAAGTACGGCTCACGAAGGCTTTGGTATGTAACAGGTACTAAAAGTCTAAGTGGGTGTTAGTGTTTAAAAAAAATAGCTAATGTGAAAATACCATTTAATACTTATACGAAATGTATCGAACTGGAATGACGAGACAATAGACGAACGACAATAACCGTCATAGCCCTGCGACTTGGCAGGTTGAAGTGGTAAGGGGGCAGGCCACATAGCAACAGACATCCGCTAAGACCTTAAGTTTCTGGTAGGGAGACCACAGATCGATAAGCGCATCGCAGGACGTCCACAAGACTTACAAAGGTGGGGAGTATTTTTCATAGTGCATATTATAGAAGACCCTTGTTTAAGGAATAAACAAGGAGTTTTCAGAGACAAGTATTTGTAAATGAATGTATTTTTCCGGTTTTGAAGACAAAAAAATTCGGATACACTTCTCCAAAATTCCTTGATAAACAAAAAAAATCGTCTTCAAAGGTATCGGACGCTATTTATAGCACGCTGGCAGAGAAATAATAATATGTATGTTGAGAAGTCGAGTTTGAAGTCCCTTTATTATTCTACCTTAGTTTTAATACATTCATTCGGTGCAATCTAAATTAACTACAGTTGCGTTCTAGTGGAAATAATTAATTACAAACAGGCTCAGTTTAATGCGTACCATTTCACTAAACCTAATAATATGTATACGAAAGAAACCAAAGTGACCAATGACATTTTTGTCATTCGTTCATGAACGGAAAGAAATAAATCTTTTCTATATACAATGATTTGAATCGGTATATGTATAATGTACTGAAGTCTTGTATATTTAACAAATTTTATTTGTAAATAAAACTAACCTGTTTTTGTGACCAATTTTGTTCGACTTTATGTGCAGTAAAGTTTTAATCAAATTAAATAACAACAGCCGAAGTTATTTAAAAAAAAATTTGTAGGTTAGATCTCTCCCAATTTTTTTCATATTACATTACATAGACGTGTCCCGTTAGATCGCAGAGTTGTTTTTTTTTTTGCTTTAACGAGCAGGTAGATGAAGTTTATTTGATGCGAGCGGAGTTGTTTTTTTTTATATTACCGACCGGAGCAAGTCACATGGCTGTAAAGTTATGAGTTATTTTCATCGTGAGATCCTTTTTATGTGGCCCGAATTTACTTCATAAAAAAGATATTTCATTGTGTTGCGAAAAAAATTTGCATCGGCGCAAAATGAGCGCAGTGCCAAAGTATTTGCAGGTACCCGAGAAGTTTTTTTTTTTGAGAATTTTTATGCGTTTTTATGCAGTCCCTTATCCAGCGCACAACAGCTTTAACTTTCTAGCGCAACTCACCATGAGAGGTAAGGGAATATTTACCTCTCTTCTAGACGGTGCTGCGAATATTTGAATGCCTTACCCTTATGTAGCGACGATTAAGAAATATCGTGAGAGTTTTATCAGATGCAAATCCAATATAAACCATCTATAACCCGCAAGTGTGCGAAGGCTTTCTTCAAGTAAAACATATAGAATATTGGTTCCATGCTGTTAAAGTTACGTTGACATCGTATCCATGCAACCTCTTTACTGAATGGAAGATACTGTGTAGTAAGAAGATAGAACTTGAGATAATGTGAAGAAGGGAAGAAGAGGAAAATCAATAAAGTAATATCCGAAAAAATATTCCTTGTCATAAACTAGAACTGGAGTATGGGGCCCCAAAAGAGGGGGCAATGAAAGAAAAGAAACGTGTACAATCTACGCAAACTAGAAAACGCCACTGCATTTCAGATATTTTCTATCGACGTTTTTTGGAAAGGTATTTCAATTTGACAGTATATCAATGATCTATTGCGTTAGTAAAATAACATTAAAACAATTAATACTTTATTTTTAACCTCAATCTAATAATCATCGTCTTAGGCCATAGACGTCCACTGCAGGCATAGGACTCCTCCACAGATATCTAAAGGAGGGTATAACATAATCGACAGGTTTAACGTTGGGTTAGCGATCGCAGTGTGGTGTTAAGATACGCAGAGGTACGCTGCTGGCAATCCTGAATGCACGATATGGGAATCGAACCTGCGACCTAGGATCTCAAGTCTCAGGTCTCTACCGCTGAGCTACCACCGCTCGTTAGACGTTTTTATGCGGTCTCTATTCTATTTTCTAAACCACGTTAAGTTATTTTTCTCTTTATCTCTCTTTATTGATAATTTTAAGACTCACCAGTGAAATATTCCACATGATGGTTCAAGAACTTGGTCTTCTTTGTTGGCACATTGGCTTTTAACCACTTGGCGACTGCATACTCTTCGCTGGTCGGCTTCTCCGACTCCGCATGCTCTCCGAATTCCTAAAAATTGAATACTTTAGTCGAAGAAAGGTCCTCCAATACACATTGTAAATATTAGTAGTGATCCACTCATAAAAAGTGCCAACAACTATAAACATTTAAGAATTAGAACAACAAAATCTTAGATAGGTGGCAACTTGACTTTCGTACGAGAGGTGTCATTAATAATTGTTGTCATATAAAACTGCGTCCTTAACAAATTATTTGTTGCAGC
The DNA here is from genome assembly GCA_018248135.1 of Battus belus. Classification (NCBI taxonomy): domain Eukaryota; kingdom Metazoa; phylum Arthropoda; class Insecta; order Lepidoptera; family Papilionidae; genus Battus; species Battus belus. Next base: position 3,457 of record DWIC01000919.1, on the reverse strand, counting down.
CGCAAATGCATATAATCCCCTTAAAACAATGCGACAGTGAAAGAGATCAAGCGTCGTCTCACAAAAGTAGAAAGTGGCCCCCAACATAAGCCCAACATAACTAGACACAGTCGTGTAAAAGGGTCGCCTGAAAAAACCTAAGAAAGAAAGAAAGAACCTTCGACACCGACAGCTGCAGAAGCAGACAATACGACGGCAATAGCTACGGATCGAGAACTTCTCCCCCTCCTCCAACACCACCCGGAGGAGCGAAGAAACCGTGTACCACACACACAGGCGCGCTACATAAAATCCAAGTGGCGCACGAAAACGAACAAAACCAAGTAGTGCATAAATTTAAAATTTTAACTCGCGGATTGAAGATCCCAGTGACCGATAAAGATATTTTGCCCCACAAGGTATAAAAGATATAATTGTTTAACCTCTAACAACCGACAACCAGAGGTTGTCAACCTTTTTTGCAAAAAAAGTAAAATTACCAAAACGTGAGTTTAACCTTTTAACCGGGGTGTTCTCTTTTGAATGACGCACATTACAACGGGCGCCCTCTTATACATTAGGACGTGTCAGTACGTCACGCCCGGAGTACTTGTCTTTGTTTGATTATATATTTATATACGAAGCATGTAAAAAATCACTTTACAGAGAAGTGGAATTCAGGATTCATCGATGCGACGAAATCGGTAACCACTGCACAGACATTGGCGTACCAACCAAAGGATGACAATATGGATTAGGGACGAGCAGGTAGAACTAACTGTCATGTTAAAATCCGGACATTGCTATGGCGTTGTAATAAAATTAAATAAAAGCAAGTCCACCAAATGACATTAAAAAGTTTAGTTTAAAATAGCAAGTTACTTAATTCTCAGTAACTTAGCTCTACAAGAGATTAATACGCTTAATATTTTCCTTCTCATTACTATATTTAAAAAAATGTAAAAACGCTGTTTTCGCTGTATTATCTATTTCTCTATGTATAATACTTGACTACTTTTTTTTTTCGTTCCGTCTACGATATGATTAAAGATTTACTGTAAACAATTAGATAGGCGATGCTAACAAATACGACACAACACGCGCAACTGAGAGCTGGACGAGGTCGCGACTCAGTCAAAGTCTTGGTCGTCCAGAGATAGTAAGACCGGTTATTGGGTAATGATGGATAATTTAATACATTTTAATGATTCATTACATAATGGAAGAGCTTCTGATAAAAATATCATAACATATTTGTTATTTTTTGTACTGACAAATATTAGACACGTGAAAGAAGATTGACTATAGGTGTAACGTATTATTTATCAGCAAAAAGCTTTAACCCTTTAACGGTCATAACCCGTTTACTGTAGAAATTTTAAATTGATATGATAAAATATATATATGTCAACAGTCAAACATACTTTTCATTATCATAAAAGTTGTCTGAATGAAAACATACGGCTGGTGGACTAAATTTTGGGAATAAAAATGGTGGAAATAGTGAGAAATATATTCCCTCTAACTTATAAAGTGTTAAGGATTTCAGACCTATTTCCACTTTATACCCTGTATAAAGTGACCAGTCTGAAATATGTTAATTATTTTTTTGGTTATGTATAAATTCTGCGGGGACATAGTAAACAATAAATAATTCATTTTAATATACCACAACCAATTCGAATATATAAAAAAATCTTGTTAAATTACTTCTGAAACTATTCATTTTTGAATAAGATACCATACAGTAACTGACAGCAAAATAGCTACACATTCATCCTTTTAAAACTTTTATACCTACTTACAATCACCCTGTACGATTTAATTTCATGTTCAGTCTGTTAGCCTTTGCAAGGATGTTACAGCTTCATCTAATTCAGTCGCTCCGGATCTGGGATCCCGCGAGTTAAGAATAATAAATGTATTTCTCTATTTCCTGTCACGTTACTATTGGTGCTTATTTAGGTTAGACAGTCAGTACACACTGCTTTAATTTCGTAATATGTGTGAATAATTACTTATAATTGCCCTTAACGCTTTACTATCTAAAATGACATTTAGGCTATCAGACTATCTTCGTTCTGCCTCCTTCAGCCAGGGGAACCGGTAAAGGTCAATAGAACAATAGTAAACATATAATTAACAACATATATTATAAATATATATAAACCACAAAAAGTCAGTTGTCCTTTGGCCCGTGCTGTGCTTTGTTCAGGCGTCTATCAAGCGTTTAGCCTATGAACAGAAACTAATTTTTACAGTTCCCTCGAGCCGGTAAAACAGATGTTTCTTGTGATCAGAACACTGCCCATATCTTATCGCTTAGGCGAACGCTCTAACGAGTAACAGGGTAGCAGGAAGCTCGAGAGTGGAACTCGATTTGGTCTGTCACTTTAGTAAGCCCCGAACGTAATGCAGATCCTCGTCCTCTTTCTTGTAGATTCAAAAAAAGGAATATTCCTAATTGAAGTATGTAAGCCTTGTGTTTAAACAGATATCCCGGTGTGTTAGTACATAGGTGGAAATATTAAACAAGAAATATGAAGCAACTAAAATAACATCACGTTGAAAAACTAACTAATGTTTAAAATCAATTGTTATTATTATCAACAATCCATTAATAAATTATGATAAAAAAGTAATTAACAATTACAAAATCTTTCAAATTGTGTCATCGTATACATAATTGGTTGTCTTTAATGGACAATCTAATGTTTTAGAAGGCTATAGAAGACTGAGGCTCAGCTGGATTGGTGGTATTTATTACGTTTTATACGCGTTATATAACGCGGTTATATACGCGTTATATATAATTTCAACTATGTACTCACTGATAGGATGAGATCCACAGCCTATTTCTGTCCTATAGTCATAATTATCATAAGTTTATTTAGTGTTTGAAGACTGATCTATGTTCAAATATTGTCGCGTGCAGTTTGTTTAGCAGTTAATTGACACGTCATTCAAAATAATCTAGTAAGGAAATAGTTTGCAGTGCTATATTTTGCTATATATTGCTATATTTCGAAAATAGAATTAAATTTATGATTATATACGTCCTTGAATCTGATTGGAACCAGCATTGACTAATATATAAACAAGAATTTCATAATAAGTAAAACGTTTCTTATTTACTAAATATTATCCGTCGGTTCCATAAGAAGATTAAAATATAAAAATTACGAGAATCCAAAAAAAAAAATAAGAATGTGGTAGGGAAATTAAAAAAAAACGAAATATAGATCTCCACAGTGATCTCGACCTCCAACCCGTGCAGGAATTCTTTCAGACCTGTTCAAAGACCTACTTTGAGTCGGCCTACCTGCACACAAATCCCCTCGTCGCTAGCGCTTCCCGCTACGCCCCCCGAACCTCCCGCTCGGTCCTGGTAAGACGTCCCCGGGACGTCCTCACCGATGCCTTAATTGGGTTCCCACGCACAGAGTATCACCCACCTCACCCTGCAGTCATTCACAAC
>DWIC01000918.1:0-10182 GCA_018248135.1 Battus belus | reverse complement strand
ATTTATAACATATGTCATATTATTGCATCGACTTGTTTGTTTAAATCATTTTAAATAAAATTATTTTATATTTAATCATAACTGATTTATTTCAACCTTAGGACTAATGCTGGACATAGACCTCCTTTGTCTAACACCTTCTACATATATACATACATAACAAAGTCGTCTGTCCACCTAGTTGGTGGAATAGAAATGTTGTGCTTACCGGTCCAGCCATCTGTTCTACACGCTATGTGACCGACTCATTGCCATTTTAACTTGCCAATTCGGGGCTATGTTGATAACTTTCGATCTCATATTTGATTCGATTGCGGAGAAAAACCCAAGCAAAGCCAATCAATTGCTCGATGACTTCACCCGATGTTCGGTTATTACAAAACAATTATATATGACATACAGATATTTTTTTAAATTAATAGTAAAATTTACGAAAAAATATTACACGTGTGTCGACCAGAAACAAAAACTATGAAATGTATAACTGAATACACAAGCATAGTATGAAAAGGAAAATGTAATACCGTCGTCGTAGTTAAGTAACGAATTTGAGGTAACAACATCTGAATATCGTCAAGAGGCTCAGTGGATATAAAGCACATTTTATATTCGGGCTTGTCTAGATTGCGCCGACATTGACCGCCTCATAACTTCGTATAAGGGCGTGTTTCAGCGACGATCTCGCTACTTTTTCTCCGAGCGTTCTTTGATAAATAAAGTTTGCGTCACGTGTCATAATCCGCGCACAATGAACGTAAACGCGAGTGACGGCTTACTCCTTGTAATACGCACCATCATAAAACTTAATGCGTATGCTTTGGGCCGAGAAAAGATTTTTCCTTAAATCTCAGTCTTTCGTGGCACTTTTTTTACTAATAAGCTAGATTTTTTGATTTTTTTATAATATTATACGTGAGCCTTTATTTTTTCGATGTTATATTAAGAGAAGGTTGGAAAAGTAAGGAGCAACAGATTAATACACAGAAGCACGCATACAAACGCACATACATACGCAAGAAAACACACATAGGTGTGCAAAACGCTTAATTCTCGTACAATGCAGAAGATTGGGAATGTACTGCTGACCTCGAAAAGTAAAAAAAGGCACAGTAATAATAATATTCTAATATTGTTTCAAAAGCGATTGTCACAAAGAAACCTTCACTGAACGTAATAAAAAGATTCATGGTTTATCTTTTGATTATAATTTGTGTATTGTAGATATTCCACCTGCTATATATACAAATTACTTGACAGTGACTTCACAAACCAATCCTTACATTTAAACGTAAGCTAGAGCTAATACCAATAATCTGAACTCGTATATAAAAAGCTCAACAAGATAATAAATTGAAACAGGATATGTATGTTACATACATAAACAAACGCGTACCGATATAATTAATAAAAACATTTAATTTAGTCAATGGTGTTCACCTCATGGCGAATAAAACGACATGTCGTCTCTGACTGTTTATGGATTTAAAACAGAAAATCGTGCTCAATGTGCTGTGTCACTTACAAAGCCTGTGAAAATATTAACGATGTCCTGTGAAGGTTTTTGACTTACTTGATTTTCAACAATACTTGAACAATAAATCAAAATGAAACCAAACTAACCAAGACCAGACCGTTCCCACCGACGGGGTCGGATGCAATACGAGATACCTCTACGTATAGAAAGATTTGTTTCCCGAGATAGTGCCATTTCTTATCTCGTTCTGTTCACTCTTTTCTGAACTTCTAGATTTGACGCAAACATCTGCGGTTCGGTTCTGAAGGCAAACGATTATACGCGCGCATGGCTCCATTCTTGCGTCTTCGAAGGCATCTTATATCGTCCGGCAGAGCGCATTGGAAGTTATCTTCCGTTGGGATCTGTCGAGCAATCCTCGCCGACATATTGTATATGTTTTTACTAATGCCGTTCACGTCATGCAATATGATTTAATTCCTGTTTACTTTAGTCTATTACTGTTCTGTAAAAGCGGTATGATTTTCTTTTATCGTAAAGGGAACGAAACGCACTGAACATTCATCTAAAACGGTACTCTCTAATCATAATAAAATTGTTCCATTTTTTGATGATTATACAATTTTAATGCATCTTAATGTAAATAATAACTGTACGAGGACTCGCTCCACTTTTTTTAACCAGCATTTTAGAATTCCGGCATTTTGATGCGTTATGTGTATAATATCTAGTTATACATAATAAATATATACTTATCATTATATATTATATAACTAGATTATTATTTACAGTTTGCACACTTGGGACGTGGGACGTATTTTCATAGCTTCTACAACGCTATGGAGAGGTTTTCGAAGAGATAGCGGGGGACTGAGACGGCTTGTGCATCGACCTCAATGACCACCACTGCCTATAATGCTACCAAAACCTTTAGAAAGCGTGGCAACGTAGGAGTCTAGAAGAAAATAGTATTAGCGCAGCAGTCACGAGCGTTGACAATGAGATTCGTCTCGCCGCATGCTTAGCTAAGTCGCGGTACAGCGGTTTTGGTAGCACTATACCCAAAACGTACGATTAAGAAGACTATCTATATATGCAGATACTCGCAAATATTTACTGAATGACGTTTTTTTCTTTTATATTAAATAAACATCACTTTCTTATTTTGAAGACATATAGCACTCTTGTAAGTTAACTATAAATAATCAGGTCATATCGACGTTCCAGAATGTTTTCACGAGACAATAGTTATAGTTTCGCGAGTGATACCGGCGATACGGGCGACCAAGTTATTGGACACTAGACTCGGAAGCTTACGGTCGGTTATCGCTGATACACGCCGGATTTATTGCTATTGTATTGTTAAATGTTCGCTAATAGTTCGCCGTCTGGAAAATTTGTTCGCTGCTTTCGAGTTTACTTCGTTTTATTTATTTTTGTGTGCAGTGAGATAAAGTCTGCGGTTTGTTGCGTTTCGAGATCGGTAAAAGGATTAGAGGAGAAATTTTTGACGTTAATTTAAATTTTTCTTTGGGTAATCGTTTTCTCTTGTTTTTATTATATTTATTGTTGGCATAATTTAAATATTTGAAATTATATTCATTAGCAGCTTATAGCATGTTAATTTACACGGGTTGACGATCAACACTTGTTTAACTATTGACTATAATTGCCAAATTTTTCTTCGGAATAAAATCTAGTGTTCAGTATGCGTTTATGATATGATCTGGTTTATGAAATCGGATTTTCAATCAAATAGTCAGGCTATACAAATGCAATATGGAAGCTATGTACCATGAATCTTTACCCAAATTCAGTGTTTCTGATCTACAAATCCTGAGAAATATAACACGTGCCTCTACAGTGTGAGAGTGAATAAGTATTTATTGTCTACGATCTTATCTTCGTTCCTGTATACTCTATGACTTATTTCTCTGATCTTTATTTTGATCTAGTGTTAGATTGTTAGATATAGTGATTGAACGAAGTTACGGAGGTTGTAGAGCCAAAAAAGTCACAGATAACATGCAGATAATCAATAATAATAGATCTTAATTATTAAAACAAACATAAATTTACTTTGAAAGATTTGGAATTATAATAAGTTTATCTTAAAAAATCATGAACGATCACATTATTTTCAAGTAAAACATTTGACCAAACATCGGGTAGCTGTAATAATGGCCTGCTATACTGTGAAACATGCTTCTTTTTAAAATGTTTGTAAGTAAAGTAAAGTCATTACCTTTCATTTCCATAGGACTGCACAACGTTGGATGAAACCCCAGAACCCCCCTACTCTCTCCCTCCCAAGCAACAAGCCTAACTATATCACAAGCTTCCACCTAGCTTAACACTAAAGCCTTACACTAACACAATTGACACTTCAACAACGATCGGTAACATCACTTAGCAATAACACTAAATAAAATTCTAACATTAGTTAACGTAACAAGAAAAAAAAAATGTCGACTAAATACGCCTAACGTAACAAAAGGAAACTTAAACAGGATCTGTCCGCGTCTTATTTACAATAGGATGAAATCTACAACCGAATCTCGATTCGGTTCGAGGTCTTCCGCGAAACTAATCGAAATCGGCGTGATTCGGTACAGTGTGTTGATGCCTTAAGTAGGTTTGTAAAGTTTCAATGGACCCAGGAGGGGGCGACCGAGTAGGGGGTTCTTGGAGCCCCCCCTCCAGACAATGTGGAGGGGACAGGTGGTGCTGGACCTTGGAACTGGCTCTCAGCTTCGGCGGCCATCGCGCTATGCTGCTGCGGGAAGTTGAAGTCTAATGTACCCTCCATGCTCAATTCGTGTTTAATGACCTGCGGACAATGCATCATTCAATGTTATACCAGAAATAAATTATTAAAACGTAAATATTAGTCAAGGAAGTTGTGCTTATGTTGCAGTTTATCCTGTTATAAATTAATTTAATAATGACCGTCATCATTTCAGCCATAGTGCGTCCACTGGTTATTGTGCTATATTTGGGTAGGTATAAAAATTGCAAAACTTGTTTGTAATGTCGCGCAAATCGGCATACAATATGTTTATATTTATATCTCTTTATCAATATATCTACATTTATTATGCAGTTTTCCATAAAACGACGTAAATAATTTAATGAATATGTTACATCATCATCATTTAAACCACGGGACGAAATGGGCGTGATAGTTTATTGTGTTATCATAATCAATGAGAATTAATCAATGCTACAAGTACTTGTCGAAGCTTGTAAATGTCAATATCACATCACAATAAAAAATTATCTGAAAATACGTTGAAACTGTAAAAAAATTAGAATTCTATAATTGAAAATAACTGGATTAGTAACCTAAACTAAAACAGCGTGAAATCGTGTTATAGATCTCTATTGAAAGAAACTTTTTTGTGTAAATGATAGCGTGCACGGTAAATTTCCATAATATTTAATTTAATTTACCTCATCAACATTGCAGTCGAAGCCATGTTCCAATGTTTCGATATTTAAATCCTCGGCGAGGCCGGTATTGAGTGCGCCCATGATTTGTCCCATGACGGTGGTTGGTCCCATAGCGCCGGTTTGCACCATCATGCCGCCATTCATTAAAGCCGCGTCTGTCGTCACCATGCGAGTTTGACTATTCTCTGTTATAACATACATATATTAGTGTCTTCCTAACGACTCTTAATACCGTTAGTCATGTTCAGTGAAAAAGGGTACACTGATTTGAGGGCGATCGTTGGCTGTTCCAAGCCTCTATGTGGATATTAATAAAAAGGTTAGCAGAGATCTCAAATCGCTTCTGGAGGCGCACTGTGGCCAGGATGTTCGAGGTGTAGATACCTGTGTGCATGATGTCAGCAGGGTCCGCGGGCGGCGGAGGACGCACGAAGTGATCGAGCGCGTGCTGGTGCGGGTGTGTGGGATGAGCCGGGTGCGCTGGATGCGCGTACAGACCGCAGCTGCATGCGCCGTGTGGGTGCCGTGGACACGCGCCGAATGAGTACCGGTATCCACTTCCCGACGACGACGTAGTTGGCACGTATCTAGTTGTAAACACATCATCATGTCAGTCAATAGACGCCGACTGCAATCCATAGGCCTTTTCCAGAAATATCCAGGATGCCAGATCTTGCACTGCAAGCATTATATATTCACATACACGGTGTTGTATAATGGCAAATTGTAAACAAACTCATCATCATTATATCAGCCGATAAGCCGATCTAGGATATCGGCGATGGCAGGGTCGTATTTCCCGTTCCACACAAAAATTAAAAAACAAACATGTATAAGAATATCGAATATAATAATGTATATAATATTGAATATCGGCGAATTTAACATTAGTGCTGTCTAACACGTAATGTTTTTTAATACTTTGCCAAAAAAAAAGTTTCTACCTACCTATAGGTGTTTTGATGTCTATATGGGATATAGACATCAAATATATCTGTTCACAGTCGAAGAATATTAACCCGCGTTATTCCATGACTAAAATTTCGAACGATGCGTTAATTCATTCATAAGGCTCACACTAAAAGAGAAGGTGCCTGTGACTAATCAAAGGAAATTTTAAAAGATGAATTAATCATATTCCAGGGTTTTCAGACAACATTTCATTATTGCATTTCCAAAGTTCATCGAGACAAACTTTTATTTTACTTCCAAAAGCTTTCGCTGTTGCCATTATTGTATATACGTAGTTCCTGTTCGCAAATAACTTCATAATGTTGTGCGATGTCTTTGCAATTGTGGTAGATGTCATTATTTTTTACAATCTTTCATTTATAACGTATGACAATGATGTGTTTGAATTTTTTTTTAATTTATGAAAATAAAATAAGCAAAGCTGTCTAATGCGTGGCATACTCGTACATACATTCTAATTAACAGAAGCGCGAGATAACAAGTGTATAATGTATTCACAACAGAACAGACTTTTGTATTCATAATAACTGCGACAGTAAAATTACTGATAACGTCAATACAATAATCTGTTCCGAAGTTCAAGCGTACTAAACTCGACTCTTACGTATTAAGGAATGGATCTGCTCCCTGTAGCTTCATTGAATCCGCGAGTGACCCCGCCAACTGCTCCTCTTGGGCGAAGTCTACTTGTGTGAAATCACTAGCTGTGCCGAAATCTCCAGCGGTGAAGTCGCTAGAGCCAAAATCTCCAGCTGGATTGTACGGGTCTGTCACCCAGTCTGACTCTGAAGGTAGCAACGATGGTCTTGGCGACTGGCGACCACATGACGACGCGTTGGACGAAGCTCTCTGTCGATACTCCGGCGATAACTGAAATCCACTGCTACGCCAAAGCGAACAAGCGTCAAGTAACGAAAGTGAATACCTATTAATTTTTACGAAAACATCGGTACATTGGTATAGTTAATATTAATGTATAAGATATTTACTTAATTGTAACAATTAAAGTTTACTAATTTAAATATGACATCAAATTTTGTACTGTACAGTATTTATTTTTAAAACAAAATTTCAATGACATGATGCCACGTAACGTTCACACTCTTTGTGTTATAAGACATTGTGTCCCACTACTACTCTTTGTACCTATCACCGTTTTTTTTTAACTTTGGAATCTATTCTTTCTCAACATTTTAAATTTTAAGTCGAAAACTTCACGATTGCCAAAACCAATATTTTCGCATGTTATTATTATTAGTAAAATTGTTTTTATATTACATTGAGCACTAAAATTAAAAACATTTACGTTTGGTACAAATTAAGGTATATTTATATTTAAATAAAACTCACGGCGCTTATCGGCAAATAATTAAAATTTTTCGCTAAAATAAAGCTCTCCTAGATAAAGTAGCATCGCTACGATCGCGATGTAACAGAAAGCATGCAAATCTATTGCCTCTATCCAGGCTAGCTAACACATAATATAAACTCGGAATACCAAATGTAGCGATGATCATAACGGGTTAAATGGTCAGCGTAGAAATATTTTTATTACCGTTAACTGTGACAAAAATAATATGAGAAGAAATTTTCTATAGGGGTTGCCATACCAGATAAAAACTATCCAAAATAAATGTCGATTAAGCTCGCAAACTCGACAGATATTCGGCAATAAAAATGTTAAATATATCCCAAATGACGAGATTCAGCATTCGCATAACTCATCATCTAATGGTTGTGAATGATTTAAAACCTTTTATCGTAAAGTAACACGGTTGTCGTAATTCAATTTTATTGCGTGGTCAACGTAGTTTCATTTCAATAGCTTTTTTTTATGATAAAACAAGTAGCTTCGCGTATGTTATGTCTAAAATTTGATCTTTGTTAATGCTGCGATTTATTTCATGTCAGTACGACTAACACATGTTTAGTGCGTTTCTGAAGACAAATAATATTACAATTCGCGGCATTTGGTATAGACACAGAATTCAATTTAAGCCACGTTTGTTTAATAAATCTGTCAGTCTTTATAAAGCCTTTATACACTAGATTTTTTAGCTAAAATCTAATTATCTAAATCATCTAGCAGCTTAAATTCTATAGATACTTTTTAAGCGATGGAATACGAAATAAATAATAACCTGGGTAGAGGTGAATCTGGGAACATATCAAGACTCTCCGACAAGGAACTACTGGGGCTGGGGGTTGTGTCTGCTGTTACGCCATTCCTTATAGCTTCGGTCTGTTAATACCACAAAACAATAATAAATGAATAAAATCTATCCTAATATAGATAAAAGAATAATAAAAAGAATTTCTGAACATTTACCTTCTTTTTGACACGACCTCTTCTTTTTTCGAATTTTGACGTTTCCATAGATGCCGCCCTCCTTCGGACTGATTTGCCAGGTTTTGCGTCTGGGTTGATCATCCACCATGATGATTTTCCGGTACCTTCGTTCTGAACCCTCATGAACCGGTTGTGTAGTGACAAATTATGTCGAATTGAATTCTGTAACAGAAAAATATATATCACGTCTTTATTGTTCATTAACAACATACTAGCATAATTGAACAGAAAATTCAAAATAAAATTGTAAATCTAAAATATATTTTTTTAAGATGGCAATTACACGCACTATTGACCGTCAATTATTCTACTGGCTGAGTATGCTGATCTGATGAGAAGAGCCGTACGTATCGAACACTTTCTTACTGTTAATAGATTTATTCATTCATTCAACAAGATAATATATATGTCAATAGTATTGTTTTGAACTAATATTTTTAAACAATAGTAAATAGCATGAATAAAATATTAGAAATGAACGCCCGCATAACGATTGGAGTATCAGACTGGAGGCCACCTTTGATACACCGACAATCATGTTTTCTTTGGTGTGTAATTTTGATTTGTAATATTTGACGATTTAGTGACAGTAGGGAGGGCACATAGCACACGAATCAAATGGCTGATGCCTGATGTTTCTCGAATGGAGATCACGAACTGGCAGACACAGAATAGGCCATCGACTTTTAGACGATGGCCTATTCTGTATAATATACACATTAGTTTGTATTGTGGATTGTTTCTAGTATTGTATTATTAGTAGACAGATGGACTTGATGAAGTGGTCAGAAGTCACTTGCAGGCCTCTTCTTATCAGCCCTGTTAGAAATCTCTGGAGGAAGTCTATGTCTAACAGAGGACGTTGTATAACTGAAATGCTAATTTTTTTCCTAATATTTTATTATTAGTTTTGTAATCCTTTGGTGAAATTTATTTTAACTTTTGTCCAAAATTTTCTCTTCTGAATGTTATGACACGAGTAAAGTCTGTCATGGAACCTACATAGTTCTTGATTCATTATCCTTTGTTCAGCGGGAATCACAGTTCCAGATTCCAATAAAAAGATTCGTAGGGATGGGTGTAGTTATAAAGTATTTTATCGCTACGCAATTGTATTAAAGTAAGTTTGACTCGTAGTTTCAGAATGAAGCCGCTAAATATAGTAGGCAATAAACAGTAAGAACAGTCGCAGTCATAACTAGACGTGGCCATTACTGACCGCAAAAAAATCTATTTTAATTCCAGCCACCGTTAAAAGTTAGTGCAATAACGTGTCCTATCTCACACCGGCAATAAAACCTGGCAACTTTTTCCCGTCGAAGGAATAAAAGCAACCACAGCTACGAATGAAGTTAAGCAATAAAAGACTCCATAAATAATTTCACCGTACCCTGTGAGAACTGCCACTTATTTCGGTATCGTATCCTTCATGTGGATATAAAAATAAAAAAATCTGAACATGAAGTGATTTATTATATTAAAAAAATTTAAACGCAAATAAAAAAAAATGTTCGTCTTCAAGACCTGGTTTATGACTAGGGGATGCATAAATTATAAATGTATTTACAATTTACACAAATCGTGAAAAGAATTCCGCTATGAAAATAATGAAAATTTTAAGCCTGCCGTGAAAACTTCTGTACCGTAGCGGCCTTATGCGACTTGTCATTGTCAGATTATTTATTCAATATCCTACGTTTCAATGGTAATGTTAAGATTCGTTGATCGACACGACTTTTAAAGTAATCTATGAATTTCATAGTTTAGACTACGAGGGCCCAACCTACGGCTCGCATTATTCGTCGTACTCGGTACTTGATAAATGTACTCTTTTCATTGCAATGTATTTATTTCAGTATATAATAGGTTGTCAAATATCTCCCTTCCGCCTTTTTGTCTTTTGAATTTCGCGGCTATGTACAAAGCGCTACAG
>DWIC01000917.1:0-10183 GCA_018248135.1 Battus belus | reverse complement strand
ATTTTTATAAAATTTTCAAATGGTTTGTTGATAAATTTTTGTTTCAACCATTTACCTTTTTCACAACTTTTTTTTTTTTTTTTTTGTATGTATTTGAGTGCGTTTGACCTCTATCTTGCCTGATGGGAAACCTATAACCAAATCCCTGTATACAATAAAAATGTAATTAATGTAAATAAAAAAACAATCATTACATGACATCCAAATAAATTAATTAAAGTTTCTTGATAACGGAACGCGAGAAGAATCTTAATGAACCCGCCAAGCTCAAATCAGTCAAGATCACTGGCGTCCGCTAATTGGAAGCAGCGTTTCTATCACATTTCCTCGTCTGTTTAAGGGCACGTCGTTGTGCTCTGGGCGCGGTATGCGAGCAACGCCGTAGTTTCCGCATGCTGGACAAAAACCGCGCTATCCTCTGGTTATGAATAGGGTAAGACAACTTAATATATACATCACAGAGTCTCCGGTAACCTCTTGTTTCCGTATATAGGATCCTCTCTCCAATGCCAGTTTACAACTATTTTTTAATGTTACTTATTTTTTTTATAGATAAACCTACTGTACGATCTATAGTCGTGAAGATATTTTCATTGCGTGTTAGTGGTAAAAAATTATTGAATGAACTATACAAGATTGGTCAAAAGTTTTAAAAGCTTTAACGGGTATAATAATATAACGTGTCTATAATAGTAAGATTTTCTTATTATTAAATACATAAACGTTATCAAATATTTAAATTAACATATTAAAATTAATGATCGCTTACTGTTTGTTTACTTTCAAAAGCTATCGGTTTATCTAGAATTTGCTTGTATTTGAATAGAGAACAAAATTCATACAACATATTTTTGTTGTTTTCATTTTGTTCAAGTTTCATAGGAAATAAGTTTAAAAACTTTAAAGAATTTTGAGCTTTGCATCGGTATACGCCATATCTTTCAATTGATTATATTGTACACAACTAAATATGACAAGGTTGTTTTTTCTAACAGTCAACATTATGTTTATTATTTAGCAGAAATTATTGACACAAGAGTCTCGTTAAACCTGTTTTGAAAGAAAAAAAAAACATTCATCCGTTTCAATATCTCCTTAAACCATTAATGGATTGATATGATCTACATAAGGAATGTGCTTGCGCATACTAATGTTTGATAGCAAAAGAGAAAGATGTGGAGTGTCGATGACTTATTTCTATCTTTTACAGCACGATATAGTAAGTCTAGTTCTTTCGTAAATGTAAATCATGGATATTATGGTTAATGAATCTACGAGTGTTCAAATTTTAGTGATAATAATGTAATATAAGAAATTTTCAAACTAACAGTGTAGTTTATAGTAAATTTGTTAAGAACTTATAATCTTGTTTAGGAATTAAAGACATCTATGTAAGGTGAGATAGTAAATACGTAAAGCTTTATAGGAGCAAAAAATAGCTTATCTGGAAGCAAAAAGCTTTTACACCTAACTCTAATCAAAAGCTATAAAGTGATCACTCTACAATATTTATCTTTTCTATTGGAATGTAACAGTACAATATTTTTGATAGGATGTAGGATATGTTAATTGACAGCAAATGGGCAATACAATCTTCCCTTTTAAACGTTACTACCGATGAACAATCATCCTGTATACTAATTTTATAACAAAAGAGGTAAGAGCATAGCGCGTGCAGTACGCGCGTCCGTCGCAAGGCCGGCGGCGAGGACACGGCATCTCACATTACGTCTCGCATATTGGGTTACGGATACACAAGTACATCCTTAATTCGCACCGACACCTGCTGACGAAACTTGTTACAACTTTTGTAGTCTAAACAAACCATATCCTTATTTTGGCACACTCTAACTACACAAATATGGCCTTCGACCAATTGTGATAAATTCAATTACCATTTCATCTATACTATCCTTAATATCATATTTATACATGCACATGTACATATGTACATATATTTATACATATATAGATATAGAAATATACATGTATTGCTTATTCATAAGTGAATTTATTAGTTTTTCAATCACATTGTGTTATATAAACTTTTGATCATCAGACAAATGAATGGACGGCAAGCACGAAGCAGCATTACAATGCGGTGGTCCGATCAGGTCTGAACCATGATACCACAGAAGCGGAAGCAATATACTCCGCCGAATACTGGCACAGAGGGTGTAACATGGTGCACAACAACCAAAAAGGATCTCGATCACTAGTGAGGGATAGGGCGCAAGCAGGAGATTGATGCGTTTGTAGCTAATATAATCAAAAAATAAATGTCTTACGATGGTAGGTTGTGGGTTCGAGTCGATTCGCTCATACTTGTAGTGAATATGATCACAATGGGCAGAGGAATGTGTTGTAAAAATCAGCATATTATTATATTTAGGAATCATAAACTTATGTGACTTACACCAATTAGCACTCGAGTAAATAAACTACCATATCTCTGAAAGGAGGCTTTTATTCCTTCGGTGAAAATGTTACAAAACTAAGACAGAGGTAAAATTTTTCGGGGGAGTCTGAACTATCGATATGCAAGTCAGCATTTTATTCAACAGACGCCGCTGTTTAGTGTGTTTAGCCAACTACAGAACACGACGGGGGTTCCAGTTGCGACTGAACGCTCCGTTGATTCAACACAGCTTGACCGATCTTTTACCGTCCAACCACTTCTTAAATATCGAATTTTTAGTTAAGTTTTTTTGACTTCTCAATTACATTACTTAGCTACACGAATTGATACTTGCAATTATTTAAGGACGATGAATTGTAACTATACTATACTTCCTTATAAAACTACATTCAAGAAGAAGTTTGTTTGTAGTTATTCTCTAGTTCAATGCATCCTTGACGCGGAATGTTAAACGTTACGATGATGTTCTAGGCAGGGCAGTCCGAAGTGCGTCCGTATGAGTGATCAAGGACTTCATTGGGCTTAGTATTTTGTTTTCAATTTTAATTCATATATAGAAGTACTGATGCGCTAACGCTAGACGCAGGCCGATCTCTACTGGTATTATTAGAAATTCGAAAGGATGGCCTATGTCCAGCAGTAGACGGTTTATGAAAAAAAATAATCCTTGACCGTAGTTCTTATTAATAACGCAACATTAAATATTTTCAAGTATGAGTTATGATTTTTAAGCCTTAAGACGGTAGATACGTCAGGGGTAGGTTCCTAGTAGGTGGACTAATTACAAAGCGTCGCGAGAAGTCACTGCTCAGTCACCATGGCGATCTCTTCGAGAGGCCCTTGCCTTGCAGTGGAGATCTATCAGCTGGCTTGTAATGTTAATTTTTAAGACACCTTGTTCTATTAATGTACTTTTTCTTCTTAAACTTAAATTAATATGGAAATATATACTCGCATGCGACACTCACCTTACTCCTGGGATACATGCTTAGAACATCTGCCCACCATCTTGCTTCCTCCCTGCTGGTGCCCTTGACGAAGGTCACACGTTCGGGTGCTGTGATGGCGAGGCTGTGGGCGTGTCCTGTCACGCTGTCAGCCTCGCTCACCTCCAGAACCGTCGTCATATCCACGCTGGCTTGGGGGACTGTATCTGGCTGCAAAAGAAATAGAAATTATAATTTATTGTAAATACGTATGTTATTATTAAAATTTAGGATGTAATTATAGTATTCGCGCTGGTCATTACTTCTTAGATAAACGTTTATTTTTAAAAGTGTGACATCATTTTATTTTATATCCTGTTATAATAATAATTTCTTTGAATAACATTTAATTTCGTATCGACCACTGCCCCAAGGCCATCAGGACACCGTATTCACTATTTATGAGTCATCTAAGAGTTTTATACAAAGAGAGTATGTCCGGTGTCGATAGATTTGTGGGTATTACAGGTAAAGAGTGCCTGCCTCGCTTTTCATATTCGCCCTCATCCGACCAATCTTCGGAGGTTGGTAGTGCATTCAGAAGGTATATTTTCACCTCTGTAATCGCACCCTTCTATTATAGAATTTTCTCTTCCGTCTTCCGTAGACACTGCTGATGTGGCAGATTTGATACTTCCATTTTCAAGCATTCTTATTTTATAAGCTTAACACGATTCACGTTTGAATGTGAGCTCCCTTAATATATTATTAAAATTATTTATACATGGTATAAGCGTAAATTTAAAAAACTGTAGTAGTAATTTTTTAAATTTATTTTTTTTTAAAAATTACTAGAAATAGCGAATCTAGCTTGTTTTAGATTAAGAAAAATATAAGTAAGACGAGGTGTCTTTAAGCAAGCGATAAGAGAAATCCGTGTAGAAACGGGTGACCTCTAGTGGCTGTATGAGGACAGTCAGGGCCGGCCTTGAGGCCCCGTGAACTTGACCTCGGGGGCTCCAGAGCCGGTGCATTTATCAGCGGTATGCAAATGACGCAGTTAGACGCCGGCGCACGAGCAGGGGCGGCCGCTGTTACCCGTAATGATACGGTAGACTCTCTTATCACGGCCAACTGTAACTGTCATGCCATAACTGTACTCTGATTGAAACCTGTAATCTTCAAATCCGTCGGGACCAAAGTCTATGCGATTATTTGTATAATGTAACAGTTTATAGATAAAAGTAGGTTTTAATAATAAAAAAAAATTTTCGCTGTCGCACTAAAAATATTTTACTACGTGCATAAAGTTCAAGTAAAGGCAATTTCTTCAAGACAATCGTAACATGAATATAGTGTAGGGATAAATAACGGGTACTTAACGTGTATATGTTTTTATTTATAAATAAACACATACAAACTTACATACGTACATATGTATAGAACATAGATTTATTCATACATATTTATAATAATTACAGTGCAAAACATGATAATAAATGCTATAATATATACAACATCAAACTAACTCGGATCGCACTTTATATAAAATAATTTACATAGAGAAAGAGAAAAAAAAGGGCCAATGGCCCAGGAAATATTTTTTAACCATTAAACATGTATTCTTTTACTAATTACACTAAATGTTCAATACAACCTATCGATTTATGATGTTTGTATCATATATAGCAGAACAGTGGAAAAGTACGAATTACTGGATTGTCATTTGCTACTCTCCTGACGGCTCTCCTTACAATTTCTTAGACAGCAATATAAGCAGCTTTAGCTCGGATTATTATATTCATTATTTCATCAGATTGGGAAGCTGCTTAGATCGCTTAAGCCGCTATTCATGAAGTTACAGGACGCAAAGATTCTCGAAAGGGTAACTTGTCTCGTTCGGTTTCTACTAACCGATACATGCATATCTATAGACCAAGGACTTAACTCTCCGTTAATAAACAATGTTATGTAACTTGTGTTCGAGCCTCAACAGGCAGTCGAATCATCTATATGTGATCTTTAGTTAACTGAGCTAGTGTTATTAGATCAAGGCAAATTATACATTTAATCAAGGAAATCGATTCTGTTAAACAGATGGTAAGAGATTACGAAACGCCACGAGAGAATCGAATATGTGAAAAAATGCTGCGAGTACGCAATCAAGCCCAGTTCGAGTTGATCAATTTAAATTAACGAACGCCCCACACGAACGCTTAATCGAAATTTATCGATCGAGTTTCGACAACAAGACGTTTCGGAGATAACAAGATTTATAAAGACTTTCGCTGTCTTCTCCGTAAATGGCCTAATTTGACGGCTGTTAAAAGAAATGGAGACATATAGCAATCACCATACAATGCGCGTTTTGAATTAAACAAAACGTCCGAGGCAACGTCCGCTCATAGCGGCAGGCAATGTAATTCGACATTGTTACGGAAATTGCATTAAGACAGTACAATTGGTGCATGCATAGTAATTGAGCGCTATGGTTACGTAATGGGTCCCGTTCAGCAGTCATTTGGCTCACATAATTCCCGATGGAACGGGATAAGCGGAGATAGCAATTCAATGGGAACGAATGAAAGGAATTCCTTACAGTTGTATCCAGGAAGACGGCAGCTTGTTCCAGTCGATGTGTTTATAGGTCGGACTCGGTATGCGACTTACGTAAAGATACTAAACGGTATGTTATATTGACGTGCTGCTAAACAGGAAAAACTTTATTTCAAATTGTCTTCCAATTTGCATTATTCATGATCACAGGTTGTTAAAAGAAAACTGATAGAAAAATGAATTTTTATAGATACTATAATATATCAAGAGGGTTTATTGAGCCGAAAAAAACAGACAGGTGTTATTAACTATGGTTATCTACAGAAACATCTAAAACAATTACCAAGGTTTATTAGTATAAATAGTTTACACGTTTTGTATAGTAAAATACATTTTTATTATATTGATATTTTGTCAATGGAATAAGAATGGTAAATAATAACAAAAGATAAATGTAGTTTCTGTGATTACAGGCATGCACTTTTATTTGTTAAATTTCATGAGATTTTATCTTATGTAAAGTTGTGTATAGTTAAAATTACGTCCAGTAACTGGGTTTCACGTATAAAACAATAGCCCATTAGTGATTTTAAGAATGACACGTGGAACGATTGTGATACGATCTGATAAAAGTATGATTAATTTTTGATTAAAAGAGTCGGTTATTTATTCTTGGTGTTTATCGCCGAATGAAATATGCGTTGGAGATAAGGCGTGGTTGTGTGCCATCGCCCCTCGGCCCAGGAGTTAAGCTGCTCTGGGACCGGTACCAGCACTAATCATTGTTTATCGGGACTCGGCGCTTGTAAGCTGTTAAATTAAATATGCAAACCTCTATTTATAACTGCCCGTTTTATGTAACCGTTATGCAGCGACCGCCGTGGCCAGCGCCGCGTGCGCCGGGCCGTCGCTGATAACACTCATAACATTGCGATTTACTCGAGGAAATTTATAGATAAACATCTTTAGTGTTTCAGCGACAATTCGCAGACCCGTGATAAAACCTATTGAAACGGTGACATAAATATGATTTTAATACGATTATATTAACATTTTATCTAAGAAAATAATATATTATTTTTAAATCATTCCCTGTTTCATATGGGTGCATTAGATTTTAAGACGAATAAATATTTTAGAGTGTTAATTATTGGCTTTTAAAAGTGTACAAGCTTTCAAAGATTATCTTTTTGCAGTTTCATTACTCGACTTGGCAACTTAAATTAAAGTTAATGTTTACTTGTTAATTTTAACTTAACTTAAGTAGTTTTGAAATATGTTTGTGTATTTTCTATAATGCATATACACTATGTATGTTTCGGTACAATTATGTTATGCACAGTTGTTGTCACATATATCAGACAGAATCATGCTCAGCATCGTCTTGTGCTTCAATAAATAAATAGTAAAAGAGATCTCCTAATTAGGTAATTACTTGAACTGTAAACTTAAAGCATGAAGAACCGCATACATAAAATTTCTGCTAAAAGATTCATGCTCCTAGCGTACGTACTCTGTTATGGAGATAGCTTCGGTATTATTAAAAAAACACTTCGATTTTCGCCAACCGCCACGCTTTTCGTATCACCAAATGCACACCGTTACGCGCAACGCGTCAACGTTGGTTATTTGAGCGTTTACGTTTATTGCAGTCCCGTCTCGGATGCAAATCGTTGTTCTGCCGGGTGCGGGGCTTGCTTTGTGACCACTGATGCGGAGATGTTAATTTTTACGAACTTGTTTTAGTGCTAATTAACTGTAACTGGAAGTTTTTAATGTTAGTTTATGTTGAAATAAATATCACTTATGTATTTAGATGGATTAATTTAAACTGTTTGGATTTGTTTTGGATATCCCCAAAACAAATCCAAACAGTTTAAATTTTGTTATGTTATAAATATGTTAAATTATGTTTCCGATTCAGCTGCTAACTGCTTTATGAATATGAATAATAAATGGCTTATGTTTTAAATTTTCATAAGGAATTAATTAGCCGAGTTCATCAGTTCAAATTGAATGCAATGCAAGACGTGTTCATTTAGATTGACAGTTCCCTCAGGAGCGTTGACTCAGGCCTTAATTATATACAAGGGTTGAGGGCGGTCGCTGTCCTCTGTGGAGGACGCTCTATGCAAGAATCCCGCGAAAACTTTAGCTTGGACTATCATTCCCTCTGTTCGCATCCTGGATTATGATCCTTAAGTTTTGCGAGAGATTTTTGCCCAGTTTAACTGCCTGATAATTGTAGTGAAAGGCGGTTCATTGACTTTACTGCAAATCAACAAAAAAGGTAACAACTGTATCTTAATGTTAACCAATTAAAACCTAGAACTCTGTAGTAATGAACTCCAGGATACAGGAGGTAGTCCAAGTTGCTTAATTTAATATATCTCATAATAATTACTTTCATCGATTAACCAACCGACATGGTTAACATTCTCTATTTAAACTGATGTTAGAATATTTAACACGCATGCTAACAGCGCTGTCAGTATTTTATTCGAAAATTATGTAAATGGGAGTATTACATTTATGTTTTTATTGCTATGGAGGGTGTTTATAGTTTTGGTTTGGGAAATTTTGTTACTTGAGATAATCTGGGTCCGGTTTGCAGTGAGCATCGCATTTATAGTTCTAAGTAAACTCTTGAGTCTTATTAATATATAAAGCCATCTGTCTCCAAGAATATCAAAACTGAGATATGTCATATTTGTTTTAAAAAGCGCAAAAAGTAAATAGTAACATATGACCTATTTCATCTATCTACGTAGTATCAATTGATACAATCAGTCTTAAATTGTCCGCCTGCCAAGCGTGGCGACGATGGTATATCCTCTCATAAAGATGAGGGAGTCTATCGGCTTAAAAAAAATGAAAAAACTAAATTGCAACACTCATAACATATGCTTTAGTGGTTTTGTTTTTTTAGCCGTGAAAAGTTATTATATATTAAAGTAACTTTATATACCAACACGATGAAATGTATAATTGAACACGGTCCCCACAGAGACTAATTAGAGATTCCGAACGAAATCGCCGGGAAATTTAATATTCTTTCGAATAATTATCATCTATTTCTTTATCGCGGCTTCGAACCCGTTACAGCGCGGGACAGTTAAACTACGCCCACGGAACACGCACAGGTGGGATAGATAAGTATCGATGAGATAAGATGTAAAACATCTTATCCGAGGTACGGACGTAATTATCTGGTAGTTTAATTTCGATTTCTTTGTGTGTTGTCATTGAAATCTTTCGTTAATACGTCGGTTTTGGAATTTTACGGGCTCCAACTAATACAGGTTAACCTTTATTTACGTAATGATATGTTTCTTGAGTACGTACCATTGTATCTATAAATATATATAATTTTCCTCACCGCCAAGATCTAATGATTACTTTTTTAATTCATTTTCAAATCAGTAATTTCCCCAGGATCTAAAATGATAAACGACGAAATATCTACGACGAGAACTACCAAGACAAATTTTACGGAACTAATTCTACCATTTACTGGAGAATCTAGAGATTGGAAAAGCTAACATAACCATGCCTCTGAATATGACATATGAGGTTTATAATGTACTAGCTTTTGACCGCTGCTTCGCTCGCGTTAAGAAGTATTATTATTAATTACGTATAGTTCTTCATCCCCTATTTTATCTCCTTAGGGATGGAATTTATCAAAATCCTTTCTTAGGGGATGCCTGCGTCATAGCAGCTTTATGCATGCAAAGTCTTTTTAAAATTGAAAAGGTTTGATACAAAAATTCAGAAATATACATAAATCAATAAATAAATAATTTTTGAAAGTACACAATATTCGCGATAGATATGGTATTATATTGTAAAAAAAATCTCACCTAAAGGGAAACATTTCGCAACTCGTTCAAATATAGAAAGAATAAACTCCACCGGTGCTCCTGAAATCCGGAGTTCAATCCTTAACTGTTGATGGAAGGTTGGGTTATCAATATTCAAAGTTTCCACAGAAATAAAAAAAGATAAAACTGGCCGGATGATAAGAACAGTAACAGTTGAATAAATGACAAGCAAAACGAATAAACCGAAATATTCTCGACTGGTTTATATCAATTTCATTTATATATATATGTGGGATGTGTGGCGGGTGGACCTCTCTAGATTCGTGTTGATGTAAATGCTGTTAGCCTATGCGGCTCTTAGAGCTACTTCTGACAACAAGATCACGGAAACCGAATGTCCGTGAGCTTAAAAATATTTTGTTTCTCATTCCTACCACCTCAGAGATCCGAGGCGGTAG
>DWIC01000916.1:0-10186 GCA_018248135.1 Battus belus | reverse complement strand
ATCTAATACATAAACGTTCGTGATGCGATAAAAATCAATCAGTTCTGTAAAATAAATGCGCAGAAACGACGTTACTTTCCGGTCATATGTGAATTATTAATAACTATTTACTAAAAGGATCTATAAACGCTACAAATTTTTTAGGGATGTAATATTTGCAAAGACAGGTTATGAAAAATTTTATCTTCGAGATCTTTTATACCATTCATTAATATAAAAAAATATATTATATGAATACCAACACTGGGAACCCTTACTCAGCTTCGTATGCAGCTTAACCCGTAATAAAGCGCTCATTGCAGTAACGGTCTCATTACAGTAAAACTTACAATTTTATACGTACCCTTATTAACTTGTGTAAATCATGTAAAAATTAAGATAAAAATTTGTAACAAATTAAAATTAAGTTGGGGTTTCCAACCGTAAAACCAACCCTTTTTTGGATCGAACTCTCACTGTTGGCCATTTGGCATTTGCAGATTCCGTGGATTCAAGATGACAGGGTGCAGAGGGCGCCCAGCCTAAGACTCTTTTAAGGTAGGAATGCTCGAAGTCTCCAGGAAGAGCCTCGGCACGGGCTTCTATTATTTTACCGGATTGGAAGGCCGCCGAGTTTTTAGATCGCTTCCGTGAGCGACTCAAGGACCTCCACGAGGGGACCTCGCTGGGCTGGTATTCTACCATAATACTAAGCCAGCTCTAATCTGAGAATTACCCGTAACAAACAAACGAACGGATTTTTTTTGTGACCACTATAAATCTGTAAAGGAAATATATATCTCATTTGCAGTCACCACTATCCAAAAAAGAAATAGTTTCAGAAGGCTCTCTCTCTCTCCTGGGCATTATTATTCCCAAATTGTGGTGGGGTCTGCCTTCTTTATCTTTCTCTTCCACTTCGCTCTATCGGACGCTTCGTGTTCGGAGACATTGCAAGAAATCATGTCTTTTATGACCACATCTGTCCACCTTGGTTTTGGTCGCCCTCTGGGTTTGGACCCTGGGATGTTCAGATTGGTCGTCACGTTGCCCACATAATCTGGAGGTCGTCTCTTTACGTGTGTATATTTATATATAATATATATATAAATGGTCCTCAGTGTCAATATCGAAACTATCTATGTGAGAGGTGTTACGAACTCCAGGATATCGCAAAGTCTTTAAAGAAAGCCCATTTTATATCATAAAAAATGTTTACATTTATTTGTATGTGTCTTAAGTAATATGCTGCTGACATTGTTTCGTACACCGGTACAATCTCTTGCGGGATGTGGTTAATAAACGTGTCCATCACAATGTAAAACATAGTTTTTACATATATTATATTTATTTTTTTTCAATAATGTTATTACAAATAATCAATTATATTATGATTAAACGTAAATATAAATACTAGGTTTTTTTTACAATGACGGCGGTTAATTTGTAATACGCGAAAATCTGTAACTGTGAGAGCTTTGGTAATATTTACATAAAGGTTTTTGAATTAGTTTTAATAATCATTATTTTATAATGAATATTTTACAATTAATTATTGTGATTCAGAAATAACAGCGGTGCAAACCGTGTCTTTTTAATATAGGAAATTAGGCAACAATTAACTTTGTTCTTATTAACGATGTGTTAGATCGTAAACAGTATTCTTCACAAGTCGTAAAATATTATCGTTTAGGTAAATCTATTAACGCACTCTTCGCACATTTGACGTAATTTGCATTTGTATCATATACAGCTGAGGGAATAGGTTAAAATTTAAAAATAGAATAAATTATATCTAAAACTTCAATTATTCAGTTAGCATCGAAATGTTCAAGTCGAAATTTAAAATTTAACTATATACACATTAATTGGTTATATCACTTTATACAGACTGAAATAGGTGTATATGCTTTAAAGCTTTACATTAACAAATAAGCTGTACATTCATCCTTTTAAAGCTATTACACAGATGTGGTTAGATAACCAATTGCCATGGATATATTTTATTTTATATTTATAGCAGAATAGAAAGAATTATGTCGAGTGGTTTGTAATATAATAATTTATTAAATTTCACATCGAGTATTAATATGAAGACAGCGACACTAAAATGCAATTAATCCATTATAAAAGGAAAAATTCGAACCCAGGAATTTCCAGTACGTAACTGTTCGTCTATAAAAGGAATTGGAGTCCGTGCCGGGGTTATTTCTGTAACAGACGGACGGGCGGCGCACCGGGATATATTTAATGTTATACCACTAATGCTGAATGGGATTTATAAATTGTAACATTCTTTTATACTCACTGTTGACTTTATACATTTATTCTCTACTATCGCGTTGTAAAGGATGATTGGAGAAATAATATTGATTAATACATTTTTATCTACTGGAATGCGACAAGCCAATAAATTCTGGCAGTACAAAATCTGCAAGGACAAATAGTTTGAAATTTTAATATTTTGAATTTTGAGGATGATTTTCGTTCTTTTCATATTATCATTACTTTATTTATTCTTTCTAAAATTATTTATATGTGTATAGGGTATAGTACATTAACTGACTGCTCATGTTTATACATTAACCCCTTTAAAGGTTTTACACCTGTGTACAATCGCCTTGTATATAATTCCAAATTAAAACGAAACGTGTTTAATAAAAAAATTACGTGCATATAACTTAGTTAGCTTTTTGTTGGTGCCGTTTAACTATTTACAATACCTGGAACTAAACAGTATTGTAAGAATGTAATGAACCTCGCATACCAAGGTGACGTCTGCAGATGTTGTACCGTAGAATTTTTATAAAAAAAATTAAGTCACTTAACATCAGGTGGAAGGTTTGTTTGTCTCTAAACTTTACTTACTTGATGGATCAAGTTGTCATTCTTGTACCATTATTATGCACGAGCCTTGGTAGTGTTTCAAAATTATGAACACGTTGATGGGTAAACTTTTATAATGAAGCTCACTTAGTCGCATATAGCTACATATTTCTTATTGTCAATATATTCATCATTTCAGCCGTACGAGGTCCAGTGCTTGATTTATTTCCACTATAGATTTCGAATAGCAAAGATTGTGCATCCAGTGACTTTTGATTACTTTATGAGGTTGACTGTCCACTTTGTAGATGGTGTGTTCTAAGATGCGCTTACCTGTCCGTGGTCAACATTACAGGTCTCAGTGATGTTGGATGCGTGCCTGTTTTCTGCCACACTTTCAAACCCGCTAGGCTTTAGACTTTAGGCGGTTGCTTTCCGTATGTCACGGATTTATATATATGTGTCTATAAATTAACTCTGTGGACGATGGGTAATTCTCTATCACCTCGGCATTTTGAACGACATTACAAGAGGAGAGTTGGAGTCCACAATATGTGTTCATATTATTGCAATATATTAATAAGACTTCGTAATCTTTAAAAGAGGCAGTTGTGTAATTTTATTATGTTAGTCATCATATTTCTTCCAGTATATTTACAAAAATTTCTTTGTCCTGTTAACTCAACTACTTGTAAAAGTCGTAGCCATCAAAAGGTTGATAAATTTTTATTACGATAGCTCTGGCACCACAAGATTTTTTTCACAGATTTGAAACTGTAGCTCATTTAAGAATAAAACTTGGTCAGATTATTTTTATTTAGAATTGTAAATAATATCAAGAATGTATGTAGATAATCACATCCTGAAAGGTAGTGCGAGCCGCGTAAAATGGGCTAAGACAGCTGAAACGAGTGAAATATTATTAAAGCAATATCAACACAGCTATGTTATGCACATTTAAGTGTTGATATTGCTTTCAGCGCTTATCTAAATCTCTTCATTCATATCCAATCGAAATAATCTCAGATCTGCTATTACAGTACATCTAACAATAAGTTTAACCAAAAATAGATTCTTTGATCTCCTTAAGTTCTTTAGAAAGCAGCCGTTTGTTATTACTATGGCATCTATTTTTGCTGACAAATAGTAGTGCTAAAATAATTCTGTGTTGTGGTTTGATGAGTAATAAATCATCAAATTTCTGCGCTGTGATACAATTTCCACAAGGGGAGGCGTAAACGCGGTGCTGTAAAGGATATACCAAATATCTGGATATGTTTGCAATGATCCAAGCACGCGGTGCACTCTTATCGTCAATTTACGTTTTCGTGTTCCAATGCCTGTTCATTTTCTTATGATATTTATGATGATATAATAAGCATATGTACGGTAGCCGATGTGAAAAGTATATTTTTAAAAATATTAACCAGTTTTGTTGACTATTATACCATCTGAGAAGTAAGACGTTATATTCGTAACGACGTATGCTCAAATATCGTCCGATGTAAAACGTTGTACAGGTTTCATATGTGAGGTCGGTGTTGAAACCGTAATAGCTATCATGATGTAGGCTATTTAGTTATTTTGTACCTCTAGATAGGATAGGCGTTAGGTGTTTGTTCAAAAATTTCACTGCACCAGCGTCTCGCCCACGCGGCTGCGACCGGCATAGCGTGCATTACTCATTTAAAACAGGCTCTAGTATGCCTTATGGCAACGTTGTATCAACAATGCAATGTATAATACATAAATCAACGTTAAGCCATAAATAAATCTAAAGTTTGTAGTATGTTAGTTAAACGTATGAAATTTAACCACGTTTTTAGTAACATATGTTATCAGTCATGGATGTGAAATGGTTACTTCAAAACTTCGTTGTTTAAATAAATATTTTTATAGCGTTTCACTAAGCTTATAACTTTTTAATGTACTTTGTAAATGAGCAGTTTGTACTAATTTTGAAATTAACTTTGAAACATCCATTGACCGGCAATGAATTTGTACGGGCCGCAATATACCGATCGTTTTCTGCGTAGCCGTTTGTCACATATTTCTCCACACATTATAACCTCGCGATGTTTTATTCACTAACATTTATAAGCGCCTAAAATTCTTTAACGTTATGTCTCTTTCGGGATCGAACCTAAGACCTACGATCGTTGAGTTCTTAGCTATCACTTGTCAATTTATGTCAATATTGACATATCCATTACCTTTTGATTAGGTGCGTAGATATTCAAAGAACATTTATTTACTACATGACCTTTATAAGTTGTACATCTGTAATTTTGGAAGCCTCAACCGATTTTAATAGATTATTAACTTACTTTAATACGATTTGTACGTTAGAAAACTATAAGTTTGGTTGGAATAAGTCTTGTTTCTTACAAAGCCGTGGGCCTTCAGAAACATCCCTTATAATCATTTTAGTTAGCATACAACTTTCGTACATAGGTCTAAAATAAATTTTATTCACATTTTTTCAACAGAGTCCATTAATTTGTTGTGCAAGAGCGCATAGTAATTTTCTTAATACACATCGTCCATTAAAACGAAGGGCTTTTTATGTTTTTATGTCTAAAAGAGCCGTAACCTTAAGCGCCGCGTTCGTTTGGTTGATGTATTAAATGATTTATTCTTAAAGTACATAAGGATTACTCACATATTTGAACAATTTGATTGCAGTCACTAAGTGTGCCGATCTTACTGTTACGTTAGCATCATCATATCAACCGATAAGCTTCTTCTGCGGGACATAGACGTCCCACAAAGATCACCACGATCTCTATTGGCTCTCTTCTTATCCAATTACAATATCGTGCGAAGCAAAGTAGAGTCAAAAATAAAATAGATTTAAAAAAAACGTTGATGTCAATAAGAGTCCTGTTAAAAGTTTCAAATTTAGAATAAATGAATTTTATTTTTAATCTTGTCTTTGTACCCAAGAACCTTTCAGCCCCAACAGACCTCGGTTGCACTAGCGATGTGCACCGCTTACTGCAACTCACCTACGGACTTCCCTATTTCTGATTCGATTTCGCAGAACACAGCTATCTCTATTGAAATATGTAATTGAATATAATTGTGAAAAAATAGTGTTAATGTAATAATGTCAATGAATTTCGTGTTTAAAGTGAAAGTGATATGGTGTTCGTAAAGGTTAGGTTTAGTGTGTATAGATGTTTATGAATTAACAGTTGACATAGATTATCGGCTCAAAACATCCAAAACCAGAAGACATTTCTTCATCAATTACATACATTTCCCCGTACATTAGATGTCAGATTAACTAAACTAAATTATTATGAAACGTAGACAAGTCTAATCGAAGTTTCCATGTTGTAATTTTTCTGGGTCAACATATACGCACTGCGTACTTTTCTTAGCTAGCTAATCTTCAACTATTTGCGTTCTCTATTTTTTTCT
The DNA here is from genome assembly GCA_018248135.1 of Battus belus. NCBI lineage: Eukaryota > Metazoa > Arthropoda > Insecta > Lepidoptera > Papilionidae > Battus > Battus belus. The sequence continues at coordinate 3,955 of DWIC01000916.1, read as the reverse complement.
CTAGTGAAAATTAAAGTGTTTGTCCGTAACAAGCACAGACTGTTGGATACTTGGCGGACGCTGTCGGCGAAAGTGTGGGTGATTCGCGGAGGCGGTTTAGTTTTCACTTTGTTCGTTTTCCGAGCGTCAATATGATATATTCGTCTGGATAAATGCGATTTTGATTAAATTCGTTTTCGAAAACATTTCACTAAATATAACGTGGATGTTGTTAGACTACTTTTGTTGTTAAGTCCTTGCAATTAAGTGTTTATGTCATTGACCCTACAGTGCTAAAATTAAATGTAAATTAAAAGAAAACTATTTTCGACAATTTGTTGAAATTAATTTGCAAAATTTTACTTTAAGCACCGTTTTATTATTATCATCATTTAATTGGACATAGGCTTGTTGTATTGATTTCTGGACCGGTTAGTCGTGGCCTGCATTCAGCGTCTTCCGACGACCTTGTAAAAGTCGTCTGTCAACTCTTTGCGTAGATGTCCTTCGCTGCGCTGGCAGCCCATAGTCTCTACTTCAGAACCTTAAGACTCCAGCGGGCACATGATCTGCGATCTATATGGAATCACCACTGCCATTCCAATTTGCCAATCCACTAGTCAAGTTAGTTTCGTTCGTTGAAAGATCATCTTATTCCAGATTCGATCTTGCTGGGAAATCCCGAGCATACACTTCTTCAAGCATTAATAAAGATTCAAGCAGCTTAATATAACTAAAAACACATATAATTATACTTTCCGTCAAGAGTTTACAAGTAACAATGACAAACTCTGTTCAAGATCTGTTTTTAAAATCATGGGTAGCATCGCGTTGCACTACACAAGGCATGTAAACATGCCCTCTATGCAACATCCAACTGTCGGCTGAACGCTTTGATTCCGTTCTAAGCTCAGTTCACCAATATATGCTTACAAAATATATATAAGTGGCAGTCATGTTTGTCTGTTCTACATACAAGGCAACCTTTAACATATCCCCGGGCCTGTCAACAACTGGCCTACGCGCGGACGCCTTTGTGGTCGATTAGTCACACAACTTGCAAAACATGTGCACGAACTCGAGCCGTTTTAATGTAAATCGCTTCAGCTTTACAAAGCGACTCGTGTGTACCCACCCTCACGGCTGCCATACACGATACACGTGGCTATCCAATGTTTAGATTTTTACATTAATGTCGAGACAGTTAAGAGTGTCTGCCGAGTGTTCGGTTATAGACATAAAAGGCTTTAAAGAGGTGAATTTATAGCTCATTCGTAAGTAAGTTTAAAGCTTCTACTCCTATTTCCAATCACCTTGTATAAAGTGATCACTCTGAAATATTTTACATTAATTCGATCCGGATTTTTGTCGTTTTTCTTACATTATTTGCTATTACTGAAAACGTTTTCGTTCGTTTTTGGATAGGGTATACCATATATCATTCAAGACCAAATACATTCACCCCTATAACCAATAATAGCTATTCGCCATCATACTTGAAATTTACTGTTTTCTATAGCATCTTGAATTCTTGAACACAGTTGTGCGTAACATAATTGAAAATGTGTCTTTTTAGGAATGAGGGAACGACACAAATTTAAATTTTTATAATTAAAAGTCCAAAACAAAAAAACGGAAAGGGTATAACAATAAGGATAAATCATTCTGGACTTGTATTTGTCAAAGTCTAGGTTCATGCAGGTCACGTGAGTGGCAATCCTTAGTCCTTCCGCTAAAGCGTGAAGTTATTGTCATAACATCACGACCATGTCGCCGTTCGGAATACAAAGTAGTTGCACTGTGTTCCTAGAGACACTTGCTATACCGCTTATAACTAAACGAATCACTTTGTGTTCGAAAACTATCTGGTATTAGAAATGGTAACAAATTATCCATAAAGTACCCAAACATAAAACATGTCGAATTAAAATAAATTTTTTTATAGAAAAATGTGTACCTCAATTTCTTCAATATTTATGTTTTAACTAATACCTCTGCCAATTGTTCTAACAGGGTAGTCGAGTCATTTAGATATTGTCATTGTTTTGTAGTTTTTGGATAAATTCTTTTTCATTAAACCTCAACAGGTCTCTTAATGTTTAGTTCTTAAGAATACGCTGTTTTATTGTTTGAAGATTTAGAAGGATAGCTAATTTAAATAGTTTATTACTCGTGGATATTTTTCGTCATTAGGCGCGGTTCTCACAGAGGCGGCCGATGTGCGAAACGTGTCCGTTGGCGTTGCGTGTCCTGACTGCACGCCTGCTCCGTGAACCACTATTAAGTCGTTTGTAGCATTGTTGCCGCTAGTAAATCACTCCCGACTATTTTAAACGTTTATTTTTGGCAAAAACGCTCCACTGTAACGACTTCTAATTTATGTGTTATAAAATATTTATTTTAATCGATTTTTTTTATTCAAGTTTTAATTTGCTTCAACATTTTTGTAAATAAATCGATGGAACTCTGAATTAACTTGTTATGATGATAGCGTATCGATTTAATATTATTTAAATTTTCTACATTAGAAAATTATCTAAATGTATTCATAAATTTACGAGCTGCTTGACTTTTATTCGATGAAGTATATTGTAGCGGTTTCTTTAAGACCAATTCCTGCAACTAATTTAAACATTTGATAAAACATTATTTACGATTGGCTCATCTATACAATGTTTGGCATAAAAGTCGATAAATTTATACCCTTTTAAAGAATAATCTAATGCCCAATTGTCTTAAATTTCACATCGCAGCGAGACAGGAAAAAGGCGGTCATCGTACCACGGCAGTCTGGTTCCAAGTATATCTGAAGCCCGACGTCCCGTATAAATCCTCGCGTCGGCACTTTTATTTGTGATGCGACTTAACTCGTTAATTGAGCTGCCGTGTTTATTTATAATGTCACGGTACGACCGGCGAGCGAGACGGTCCCGGCACGACGCGACGACGTCGATTGATATGTTGTCATATTTGAACGTTTGTTATATTGTGTTGGTATACAAACTGAAGGATTTTTGGAAAGTAAATTTTTTTTAACCTTTCAAACAAAGATATTTAAACAAAATTATGCAACGAAAACTTTAGTGTAATAATAATTCAGATACTGGAACCAACGGCGTTATGGGAATTACCACTGTTAATGATTTGGGGTATGGAAATGTTTGTTACAAACAAAAGACACGTTGTAATTGTGAAGCGTGAGCCTACAGCTCAAATAAATTCTGGCAGCATTTAAGAGAAATATAGAATCCCTTAACATTGAAACGTGTAGTACTAACAGAACGTAACCGTTCCCTGGAAAATAAATCCAAAGACCATACAATTAAGGTGGAAAGAGTTCTACGACTTGTCAACAAACTAAAATACAATTTATATGGAAGCAGGATCTAGTTGGAATGAGTTGCCGTTAAGCGTTACATCTTTACACCGAAAACTCAGAACTCGGCCCCTTTCCTTACAACGGGAAGGAGCGACAACCGCATGGTGAATCAAAGGAATACTGCGAAGTTATGTTTTTTCAACATTGATTTTGAATATCGCTGTGCTTTTATCTAGCTTTTAAAAGATTATTTCAGTAAGTAGATGTACGGAGTCTCCGACGTTTGTCACGTCTGCGTATGAGTATATATAATCTACGAATACCTTGCATCTTAATACGAACGGTGGTAGCCCATTGGTAGTGGACTAAGCCTTGCGTAGGACGGATTTCAATAGGAATACAATCCTATGTAATTAAGAGTATGTTCATCAACTGTAAAGGATTTCCACTACTTATAAACAAGTAACCCGAGGATGGGCAGCAGCTACAAAGGAAGCCGTACGTACAACCATAATACTGTGATCGCCAACCCGTCTGCCAAACGTGGCAATTTCGGTTTATCCCCCCATAGATATATTTGGAGGAGGCCTATGACGGACATTGGGCGACTATGCGATAAAAAGACGACCTGCCACGAAGACCTAGCATCACCCACAA
>DWIC01000915.1:0-10186 GCA_018248135.1 Battus belus | reverse complement strand
TTGTATTTTACAGTGATTACTTTATAAAGGACGATTAAAAGCTTTTTCCTAGCAAATGAATCATACATTCGTCTCATTAAAGCTTTAACACATCTAACCAATGACAACATACATCAAATGCATCAAAGGTTTCAACAAAATTGTCATTTTTCACGAGTTTTCTCGTGGAGACATTTAGATTATTCATTTTTAATAAACTAAAGAATGTCACGAAACTATACAGATCGTTATGAGACCATGACAGCTTTATTTAAACTTGAAGGCTGTTATTAAAAGAGAGATTAGTTGAGGAGTGACAGAACAAAGCATGATTCACTTTTAACCGAATGCTATAAAATAATGTAACCCGTTACATTGATGTGGTTACAACTGTGTTTATTCCTGTAGCAAATCACCTCTGAAGTTTAGTTTCACGCACAATTCAATGTTTAAATAAATGAACAAACGAAAACGAAAAAAAATTACATTTCACGTATTTCTGGTACGCAGATTAAAAGTTAAAAATTATATTTTCAAACAAATTAGAAATATACAGCGATATTTTCTCCGTATGAAAACATGATATTTTCATTTATTACGTAAGAGTAAATACACAATTTGAAATAAAATAAACATAAAGCTTTTACAGTTATCTGTTCATTATAATTGATTTTTGTTTTGTCTGGTTTTGACGTTATGTGAATATAGCCAATACCTTAAGTATGAGCAGTTCACCCCAGCGGTAGACGAAGTCGCAGTTCGATTCCCGGGATAAAATAAATGATTAATAAATGGTTGTTTGAACAATATTATTTTCCTATTAAATTAATGAAGAAATAACGTGATTTTTTTGATTTCCTTATGAATTTATTTCGTATTTGTCATGTTGAGGTTGTCTGTCATTGAAGTTGAATTGTCCTATATTTTTTATGGGTTTTGTATTTGCTTGTAATAATATAAATTTCATCGGCGATCCAAAATAAATAATACTGTCTGGAAGTTTTTAATGATATAAATAGTTCTGTCTTATAGTTCCATCTTTCATTTCTAGGGACGAACATTACGTAAAGAATTTTACCATCGATATCTGTGGGTTTACGCGCGGTCCTATAAATTTGCAGATTATAAAATTTTACATAAACGCCGTTGGAATTTCGACTTTATTGCGAGTGTTGGCGAAGCCTCTGAAGGTGACATTAAGTTGAAGACACGAGAAATATTATTATTAACCATTCACGCTATTTCCCAGACGATTTTCAACTGTATAACTATAAGTATAGGGTGCCTATCGGTAAAACTTAGGGGAAACCTATGCAAATTATTGTGTTGAAAAGCCCTTTATATTTGATTTCAAAAGCGTCAGTCGCCGATGAATAATGATTGACCTTCACTCGGTTCTCGTCCCATCGTGTATGAGCCCAAGGATCATTATCGCGTGTCCTTAGCGCACACATGTGACCTTACGACACGTGTTGCAGTGTCACGGTACAAGTTTTTGTAAACTGCACAGCTACTGTATGAAATGAATAACACAAATTTGAAGCATTCTTCAAGTCTGGCCTTATCAACGAGACGTTGAAATTTGAATTCCATTCAATCGTACACTCGAACGGGCCGTAATGAATGACACGTAGATTTATTGATTTTGTAAGCTAACAAATGTAGCGTGATATAAAAGAGAGTTTGAGAAACTTTGAATAGAGCTTTTAACTTTTTAGTGACCTTAGCGAGGTATTATTTAAAAAAAAAACACTAATTGTCTTCATAGATGATATTTTACTTTTGAAATGATGTATTCAGCTCCAGGCTATTTCAATATTAATTAAACATTGTACTAACCGATAGACGCCCACTGCAAGTTATAGGCTTCGTCCAAAGGTAGCCACGGTGCCCGGTGTTAAGAAGGTACTAGGTAGACCGACGACATAGTTAAAGCCGGGAGAAGTTGTTGGATGCGGATAGCACAGGACCGGTCATCGTGGCGATCTTTGAGGAGTTCTATGCCTTTTCGTGGGCATCTATCGGCTGAAAAGAAGAAAAAGGAGGAGAAGTTCAAAACCTGGACATTCAAATGCTAAAACTTAAGATAAACGTAAGCAGTTTTCGTTCAACTAAGACGATATTTAGGTACCCTTGAATTTTAAATGCGTATTCAGTTACAGCCCAAACAGAGATCAGGTCTAACATCACGTCACACCTTTGAGCGTGAAGAGCGGATCTCAGAGAGATCTAAGATGTAATGAAAAGAAAGCACTTGATATTACAAGTACCTTGTTGCTTGTTCTTCAACATCATTTCCGTGGTAAAACCTCTACTGCTTTGGACATTATATATTACCAGAGAAATATAACCCTCATTCTTTCAAAGTGGGAGTTTTTTTTTCTTCTTATTGTAGTGTACTATACTATAACATAGATTGATCGAACAAAGATTTATAATAGGACCAATTGAAAGCGGACTACATCTTCCAACAATATTAACCTTACGATTAGGACAGACTACGTACGATGCTCTTGGTGCTCTGTGGTCTCCATTCCAGAACCTTGAGACCCCAGTGCTCCTGCCATCTCTTTTGCACACTATATGTCCTTGTCATATACAATTCTCGTCTCACTGTAATTGCCGGAAAGGTAAATCGTAATATTTTTTTGTAAATATTAAAACAGAGAAATCAGCAGAAAGTGTCCTACGAATTTTAGGTAACGCTTTGTTCTTAACATGCCATTAAATTTTAGAAAAAAAAATTAAATACGTTAAAATGAAAACCGAACGCAAATCCAAACGAAGTAAATGAAAATTGGCAATTAGTGTTAAAAATATGAATGTTGAAATTACCTTGGGCGGTACTGGCGCACAATAAAATCAGCGTTTAATTAACTTCTCTTTCAGTTTGAATAAAATCTACTCGCAAAGTGAAATTAAAATTTACGCTCCCTTTTATACGAGATGAATGTAACTTAAAAATTCATACTTTTAGAGTGATTTAAATTCTGCCCCTTTAGGACGTCGGCTCAAAATGAGTACAAATCAAAATTTCTCTACTTTAAAATGTAATTGCTCACGTTTTAGCTGCATTAAAGTGTTCTAAATGATACTTTAAAGTAAAGCGCTGACATACCTTTAAGCTAGCTTTTTTAACGTAAACTTAATAATGTTTTAACCCTCATCGTAATTTCAGCCGTAGAACCTCCACTGCTCTGCTGGACATTATATATTAGATGGACCGGAAAGCAATGTCACTTTCTGAAGTTAAATTTACACGACTACAATTTAACAAGCTTTTATTTCTAATCAACAATATATTTATCTTAGTTATCAACTTTTGTCATCTAGTATACTTATAATATAATTTTTATGCCGGAGCGGTAAAAATTAGTCGGTTTTACTGTAAAATAAATGCGCAGAAACGACATTACTTTCCGGTTTTCGTAATATTCGCCGAGAATTATATCGCTGGGAAATTCGGTTACTTACGTTCATTTACGTTCATCTACTCAACTCTAGAACTCTAGAAAGAAAACACTTGCATTCGGGAAGCTCCGCAAAATCTTCTCGTCCAAAACACCGCAATGTCTGAAGATGAAGGCCTTTGTCACATATGTGTTGCCAGTGATGACGTACGAAGCCGAAGTATGGTCTTTTGAGTAGGTATACCACCACCCAGAGTAATGGAGTGAGTTATGTTCGGAGTCTCGCGTTCGGAGTTATGTGCGAGATTGATTCAGAAATTAGAAAAAATAATTTAACAACCTGGGTCACCGATGAAGGTCTAAGAATTGCTCGTATGAAGTGACACTGGAGAAGGTCCATACCTTGTACAACCAATGGCCTCGAGAGCCACAAAATGTACTGATGACATATTTAATTTCACATACATTTTACATTTATAGGATATATTTACAGCACTTATACACTGTCCATGTTTATTTATACAACAAACAAGTGTACAAACAAGCAATAAATATTGCGCTTCTTTTTTTAAAGCTTACACGTCCGCGTTTAATTACTAAGTCGCCTGGTGGAAAGCGATGATGTTTCCTATTCACTCTAACTCTGAATATACCTATGTTATAGTAATAAATATTCCACAAATAATCAGCAACGAATTTTCACAAAGTACGAAAAATAATAGAATAAATTAGAGCAGTGGTAGTCCAGTGGCAGAGGACTGAGACTGTCAGACAGGCGGTCGAAAGTCTCGGGTTCAATTCTGAGATATACGTAATCATATATAATTCATATTTTGTGAATAAATATTAGAGATTAGTTTTCAGAGGCTGGGCAGCAGCATCCTCTGCCTCCTATATTACCAACTGCGACCACCAACCCGCCGAGCGTACCGATTATGGTATATTCCACATTGATGTCTTTAGAGGACTATACCTTGCAGTGAGCAAAAGACAAAGTGATCCGGGGGGAAGGTAGAAATGAATACAGAAATAAAACCAAATGAAATGGATGAATGCATAAGTTAACTCAGTGGGGCAAGCGGATGAATGAAAGCGGTTTGTGTCGATGTACTTCTCGAGGGAGCTCTGAGGGGGCAGCGTGTAACCATCGAAACTCAGCTTCTCTCTTCTCTGTGTTATCTGGATAAAACCGGAGCTTTTAAAGATCCTAAATAGAAGACCACGTCAATATATTGATGAAACATTTAAAAAAGTAAAAAAATATTTTCAATTCTTACAATTTCATTGAATTTCAAGCTTCATTGTTGTTTTAATAAAAAAGTGTACATGTAGTCTCGAACAGAAAGTGTCTTAATCAGCAATCCGCAATCAGTGGAAGCTCGTATCGGATTTAGCGAAAAATGTGCCGAAATTAATAGATATTTCATTAAACAGCTTAGCAGGAAACAATATCGAGAACGGTTAGACCACGAAAACTTGAGACTTGTGTATAATCTTCTATAATTCTTTCATACTTTGTACTTTAAATCTGTCTTCGTTCATTCTGGAATTAAAGTCAACAAATCGTTGTTGGTAGGCAATCGATCTCTAGAATGCTGTTCAACAAGATGGACACAATATATATTATAAAGTAAAAACAATTTAAGATGTAACAGTTAGGAGACATACAAAGGTCACTTCCTAGTGGTATTATTTTAAATCTACAGGAAGGTCTATTTTCACCTGTTACCACTGTTCTGGTGAAATGATGATGATGTTGATAAGTCATTTAAAATAGTTTTTTTTTACTTTCGTTAAATTTCCTAACAATCGTCTAATATGATCTTAGGTTTTATAATACATACAACCGACATTGATTTTAAATAACCGCAGTAATAATGTCGAATCTGTAATATTGTTCATTTCAACTTATTATAGACAAACTTTTAAATAAAACTGACCAAATTCAGAGCAAAAATAGACACAATGCATAATTTTTTGGTACATTTATTTTGAAGAAACCATATATGAGGTTGTAATTATTAAGGGTGCATTGAGCTTCAGGTAAAAGTCCCATCCGCCTCCTGAGGCTGTTACAAAAAAATTTTAAATATTTTTTTCTATAACGTCCATTGTAGTATAGAAATAATAGCTCTTGCCAAAACTCATGAGCTAAATCTTTTTCTGAGTTGGTGTAAATATTTTGTCTAAACGACTCATTTTTCTCGTACTTTTTACTGCCTTACCTTACTTTCACAGCTGCTGGGTAGATTAGCTATTGGAGATTAACTACTGTGATTAACTACTGTTACTGCTGCTTAGCCTTTTTTAAATACTAGAACTGTAACGTTTATTTGGTTCACACCATCTTCCTTCATTTAATAAGAACCATTCGTTTCTCTGAAGTAAATATCTCATTAAATAAATCAAATAGTGTAGAAGACATAATTCAATCAATTCACACAAAAGACAGGTGTTAGCTTAACATGAAAAAGACCTACCCTTGTACCGAAAAATTCTTGAGCATGCAAGTGCAAGACAGTATACTTTTACATGCCAAGTCCTTCTTGCATCGTATCTCTTACTACCAAGAATCGTTATAATTTTGGATAATTTAAGTTACACAAGTTAGTTAGTCGGTTTTCGGATGTGTGTATTGTTAAAACTAAGAGATATTAAGTTTGGCTTGGCTCTGATCGTACCAGCGCTTGGAACTACAGCCTGGTGATCGCCATCCGTTCACTTTTCTGGTGATCAAAAGTTTTTTTAAGTGGTTACCGTCTTTTCTGGCTATGTGACGGAAAATTGTGTGACAAAATTCTGGTTTGCGCATGTTATATAGGACACTTGAAGTTTCATCAGTATCTATGTGTTAATTCTAAGGACAAGTAGTTTGTGCGAAAAAGTTTTTTATTGCATATTTTTAGTTAATCATAGAATTATAAATGAGGTTGTTCGTAGAATCGCTCATGCAACTGATGGCTGTTGGGGGTCGAAAGGTTTTCGAGTGGTTACCATGAGGTGGTAGACGCGGCGTGGTACACTTAAATTCTGGTTCCTTACTAGACGGATTGATGACATAGTCCAGGTAGCAGGAAGACGCTAGATAGGGGTAGCGCAAAACTGCTCATCGTGGCCATCTTTGGTGAGGAGGGAGGAGGCGCAGCCATGCAGTGGGAGGCTGTCTGAAGAAATTATTAGGATCATGACAACATGAAGTCGTTGAATCGGCTTCCGTTTCTTAAATATTCTATTTCTGTGGTATACAATTGCATCAACACATCGAGTAGTGTATCTCGCAAGTTCACAGTATAGCTAGCACGCGGATCCGCAACAAGAGCGTCCGAGGAAGTTCGCAGTTGGTGTAACAGTAATTGCTTTACAATTGTGAACTCCCCAGAGCACGTATCAAAGTCAGTTTTAATTACAAACATTATTCGTGAACCCGTTCCGCTGTTCATTATCCGACTAGCTCCACTCGCGAACTTTCAACACTTTAATGTTATATTAAGTATAAATATTAAATCATGTTTTTGTAAGAAAGTTTAATGTTCTAAAGTATAATGCATAAAAGTCATTTACTGTATTCATTTTAATATATCACAGGAGATAATACATGATAATAGAAATATGATAAAGGAAGAAAATATAATTAAAAACTGGTTTAAGATCAGGAAGTACAAAAAATGAGAAATATAGATCAAAGGCAGCCCAGCGGTAAGGACTGAAACGCTATCGTAGGTAAGAGATTCAATTCCCGGGGATGCAATGTTATGTAATTCACACTTATGGATTAGTTTCGAACAATATGTGATATGTACATTTATATTTATAAACCATTTTTGTTAACAAATTTCTTTTGAAATAAATCAAGTTAATATTATATAACAAAACCAGCCATGCATTGGTTTAAATAACTACAATATACGATTTTGTAGACTCACTCTTAGATATATATTACATTGTATATACAACTTTCCCTGTATGTCCTTTATAGAATCATAGACTATGCATTTGATCATATAATGATCTTTAGAAAACTTGTTGTGCATGAGTTTACAAAGGTTTTTAATTTAGTCTGATAATTTTTTTAAATTTCTCCAACTGGACTAATCGACCGATGCATTCATTAGTGTAATTCCAATGAATTTCATATATTGATTGAACAAAATCAATAAAACAACTCAAAATGAATTGAATTTTGTTAATTTTCTTTAGTTAATGATATTTATGAATGTTATTTTTTTGTGAAATCATTCCAGACCAAGACACTTTCGGAACTTTTGTAGCTTTATGTTGAAAGATGCAATTAAAAGAGAGCTCAATTTGATTGTAGGTTCTATCACATTGGGTACCTCTGGAATTTTTTTCATGATATACCTGTGTTACCTTTAAATGTATAAGTTATTATTAAAAGCGTCAAGCACAACGTGGGACATCCAGACTGGCGTGACCCAGCGCATTGGTAAGCTAATAGTGTATGTAACAGATAGCAACTGAGACCTAAAGGTTCTGGAGTAGAGGTCACCGACCAAAAAACCCAGCTAAGTTCTCAAAGATCGACATCTTTGGAGAAGTTCTACCCAGTTCAACTGTGGACTCTGGAATGCTCTGGGGATGACGATATCTGAAAATTGTTTGACATTTCAGATAACTTCTATGAATTAATAAACATTTGATAGAAAGAAACCCTTAAAAAGTAGTACCTGCTGGCCAAATAGGTTTTGCAGATTAAGAACTATTTTAATCTAGCGAAGCTCGAGAGCTCCCGGAGAAGCTTCGGCCCTGGTCGCTCGGTACTAATATTTAAAGCTTTTAGGTCCGCCGTCTTAAACGGTGGATCTTCACTGGAGTGAACCCCCCACGAGGGGCCTTAGGCTATCACTCTTCGAAAATATTCGCTTAGCATTACAGATTTAGGGCGCTCGTAAAGGCCGAACCTGGACTTGGTCGATTGTTAGGGCCCGGCTAATAATACTAATACTTCGTAAAGTGTAAAGCACTGCGGAAAGAAGTGACAGCAAAAACTTCAGCAACGTTATCTATTTATTACGTTCTGGCATTTGACTTAACTCCAAAGTTTAGTAAGTGGCATTAAGTCCAGAGTCGTGGCTTGCACACCTTCGTCGTAACACCCAAGCAGATGTCCTAATTAAGGGGACGCGACAGGGGCGGGAGCGGCTATATTGCGACCTTTCAATAATGAAGACTGGGGGAAAAGCTTAGCCAGCGTCGGAAGTTACAAGCGGAAACGGACCGGCTATAGAATCAAAGCTTTATAATGGTTAATTTTAATTGAAATTTATTTGTACAAAAATTTTTTTGCATTGCAATCATGGCCATCTTTTTAACCGATTGACCATTGCTGAATCTAGAAATTACTCATTGTTTTGTTATAGAAACAGTTGGAAACTGCATACATACAGCATCTTTCTACGGTCTTAACAACGTCGTCTCTCCACCTTTTCAGTAAACATCAAGAATCTTAACATTCCAGTGGTCGTCTTTTCCGCACGCTATGTGACCTGCCTTCTATTACATTAACGTACCAATCCATCGCACTATGTTGATTACTTGGGTTCGAAGGACATTGGAAGAATGTAAACTAGCCAAAGAAGCCCAGAAAGAACACGCTTCACGGCTGTAAGTGGTCACTAACACACGTTGATCACATTGAACAGATGGATGCTAAGGTCTTGAGGTTCTGATAGAGACCACAGACCTGCAAGCATAGTTGTAAGACATCCACCTATAAAATGTCCAGACGCCTAAGTTAAGGTCGTTAGAAGACTAGATACTGGCTGACTTCCAACCGCTTCTATTGGATATCTATTGGTAAGGTCCACCTTATCCACCTTTGGACTAAAATGATGGTCATGATAATGTTTTTATTATATATCAAGTTCAAAGGTAATCGATGTATTATCGTATTAGCCCACAGACGCCCACGGCAAGGCACAGGCCATTCTCAAAGATATCTTTGTGGGTGGTGTGGTATTATGGTACGCAGACGTAACTACTGGACAGCCATTTGGTTGAAATGAAAAAAATAAAACTTGTTTGTGAGCATAGTGGGAATTGCGTGAATAACGATGGCGAAAACTACGAAATAAGAAACAAAAAAAATAGCCAGTGAAAATGAAGTATTATTATAAGGCTCTCCTAGTCTGTAGCCCTAAAAATGCTGGTCGGTACCGATGGAGATGGCGAAGCAACAAGAGCAGTTCATTGGACGAATCTGTAATTTTCCTCTTCAGGTCGCTAACGAAAATTCGTGACTGATATACAACGACGTTCGCGCCGGGGCCCTGCCTCAGACTACATCAGCGAGAGTAGAGCAGGCAATAACCACCTTCACTGGTATCGATAAACTTAATTAAAAACAAAAGTACCCATAATTTGCAAGATATCTAATGTCCTTGATGTTGTCTATGAAAATTAAGAAGCTAGAATTAACTGAACAACACTGAACGGTTCGAATACTGGCAGTCTAACTCGCAAACTGAGTTCAGAAGTCTCAGTCCATTTTACTTATAATTTTAGTGCTAATGAGTTCACAAAAAGATTCCTCTAGATTGTATAATATATTTTAAATAAACTGAACAAGTACTGAACATTCTCTAGCGTAATGAAAAAAAGAATAAACTTCTTTGAATCTTTGTCTATATTGGGCGTCTATCGTCTATATTAATTCTTTATTTTGTTGTTCCACAGAGCGGTGGGGTCCATAGACTAGCTAAAAAAACAACGAAGACATTCGCAGACGCGGACTAAAGAGTTCAGATCGACCGAGCGATCAGAGTTCAATCGTGTATCTG
>DWIC01000914.1:0-10155 GCA_018248135.1 Battus belus | reverse complement strand
GTATATATGTATCATATATATTATACCGTATATTTATATAGCAAGCAAAGATAAAAATTTTTTTAATAACAATTTATAAATTTCTATAAAGATGACAAGTTTAAAGGCAAAATTTGTCATATTTCTGTGCTTTCTATTGAATTTTCGTTAACAGGTGATACAAAGAAAGCGGAGTAGCATATTAGACTTCTATTAGGTGACAACTCATATAGAAAGATTATTTGTGGTATATACTTTTAATCAAATCTGTTGTGGCAGAGCACATGTGAACACATGTATCTTTACAATAACCGATCTCAAGGACATCTTCAGCCACCTCGACACTGGCCGTTGTGGATTTCACCAGATTGCGAATCTGTTATAACCTTGTTACTCCATGGGCACTTTATGATGTTACTGAATGCAATTTAGAGAAGTGACGTCGGTTTGGGCTGTTACCGGCCGTCGCAATCAGTTACTTTTGTCAGATTAGAGCACAAAGGATTGGTGCGTAGAACATCACGAAAATCTCTTAGATCGTCTTTCTATTTTGAATGTAAAGTAACAAATATGTTTTACAAGCAATAATTATTATTTTTCACAGAATGTTTGTTCGTAACCAACTCAAATTTCCCTTTTTTTCAATAAATTTTTGCGACATCTAGTTGACATACTTTATGAAATTATATCAGAGACATCTATGAATGGAAATTAAAAATTAGCAACAAGTTAACACGATGAAAAAAAAATGTCACAGGAATTAATTTCTTAAGAGCTTTATATATAGTTTAATATAGATGGCGCACTAACAAAACACCTAAATTTATAACATTATGTTTTTGTATAACTTATTTATGATTTTATTACTAAAGCTACTAAAAACTATAAATTATTTCTATGCATATCGAATAAATTTAAACTCAATTTACAAGATAATTAACAACACAGTGTTTTTGACGGAATCTAATTTTATTTGAAGTACGTATGCAACAAAATCATTTCTAGCAATTGTGGGGCCCTACAGTGAATGAATGTTGCTTAAATTTAGGTCAACGGGAGGTCAAGGCTTTATATCGTTGTCTGTAAAATAAGAATCTACCCGTCGCTGCCGCTGAGTCGACCGTGTAATATTAGAAATACATAACATTTCACAAATTCTCTCTTTTGTGCTCTTGTATATTATGTTATCTTTAGAAGTATTGTCGAAGAATATAAATGGAAATTGTATGTCTGTGTTTTCATACCTAACCTTGTACATTATATTCTAAAACGATTACATATTTTAGATATTTTATGAAAGTATGAAAATATGCCTATAACATGAACAAAAGCAATATTTTATTAATAGCGGCAGATAAAGAAATAATTTTGTTTGTTAAATATATTTTCATGTATACTAATTTTCCCTGATTACGAAGTATATTTAATAAAAACATTAAGTATAAGGTATGTACAATATTACGTGTTTGTAACATTTAAAAAATAATGCCGTTTTGATAGTTTGAACGTATGTACGATGATTGTTAAATCAAGATTAAAGTATGTCAACAGTTAACCGTACTTATAAAATTGGGCAACGCTTTCCGTAGTTCGTTGCCAATGAGGACACATCCAGAGAGTAAAAACTTGACAAGCTCGAAAAGCCTGCGCGCGCAACGGCGGCCATCTTAAATTTCCTTCCCTCTCTCATGACACCGTGGAGGAGGCCCCAGGACGTAGGTAACAGCTGTGAGCGCGAAACAGCTCCACTGAGGGCTTGATATTTGACGCTCCTTTGGGCAATTACATAAAGTGGATTTTGACCTATTGATTAACACGATCAACAGCAAGAAATCTGAAGAAAATTGGGAGAATTGTGGAAGTTACTATCGAAGTGGATTCCGAGTCTACATTTTTCAGAGTATTGATTTTGTATCTCAAACTTTGAAGCTGGCACCATTGTGTACGACGTTGGATACAACGAACCAATCCTTTAAGAATTTCGCATAGTGTTTTTCCATCAAAAAGGTTAGAAAGTATCTCCGAGAAATCGATAACCGCGTAAAACTCTGACATCTGTTCTCTTTACGTGATGCGAATCTAAAAGAGATAGCTATAGCAAGTGAGCTGTACTGTTACGTTGCCGATAGTCACTTTGGTGATAAAATACAAATACTGAAGTACCCTTATCAATCGACGGGACACTAATAAAAGGTTAGTATTTAGAAAAACCAAAACTGTTCTTATCTTTCACTGTAATATATTAATTTGTTGCAAATTATTGGATTTTTATAAAAAGTAACATTGTATTTCATAATTTTAAAATCGTTTAATAACTTATAACAAAGAGAACCAACGTAATTGAGTTCGAATAAATTAAATTATCTACTATTTAATTATCTATCCTTTTTATTGAACCTTTTATTTTTAAACGTCCGAAATTCTACAAAGGAATATCATCTCCGTTGTAACTAAATTAATTTTTAAACACAAAGAGGATGAACTCCTCCAGTTAGAGATTTAAAAAATATTACATAATTAAACTGTATATCTTAGTTTTACACTGAGGATGTTTAAATTTTTATCTCGTGTTAGAATCGATTCGTACGCCTGCGGAATTTCAAGACGCCCACAACAGTTAGTTATATCATTTCACATTGATATTAAAAAAAATCATCACACAAAATATGACATTAAATCAATAGATAATAAGCAAGTATTAATTATTAGTCGACAGACATTAAAATTAAAAATTACTGGCAAAATTATAAAAAAAAAAATATGTTCCAAAATTTATAGAAAATAATTGAGTCATGCAAAGGAAGCTAGGTGCAATGTAAAATTACTACAAAAATATTTTTGTCTCAAATTAACAATTTAATTCAAAGCGTATGACGGATTAATTTATTTGCCATACAGGTTTTTTGTGCTTATGTATTTTATTTTTAAAGGTTATGTTTCATTTTGATATTATCCTTAAAAAGTAAAAACGACTCATAGAGATGTTATCTGAAAAGCTAAATCAAGTAATTTGAAGCAATTATATTTTTTTCTGATGTTTTCTAAAATGTTTCCCTTACACAAACTACAGGAAATAAATAATAGAAGTATTCATTAAGAACTAAGAAAAATTTTATAGAAATGAACACTACATATCATGATGTCAAAAGAAACAATAAATACTTCATTCATATAATATTAAAAACGAGATGTTAAAAACCATGACAATATTGATACGTAAATTAATACTTATTAAAAATGCTTCCAGCATTAACAATCAAAAATGTTGAAAAGTAAATACATTGTACTAAAAAGCCATAGATGCCTATCGTACTTTTTAGTTTATGAATTTCCGAACGACTTGACACAATGAGTTTGCAGCGATAAGAAAACTTAAGCATTGACGTACTGATAGCAGTATTGGAAAATAAATGAAAAAAAAAATATAACAAAATTCTATTACGTTACATAGTGAATAGCTTCATAATTCAACACAAGTGTGTCTATTTAATTTAAATAATTAAAATGTTTCTTTACATAGTTTTGGCAACTACAGATAAAAAAAAAACTCTTTAGAAAAAAAAAGTTACTTGAAGCAAAGCTAGCATTTTGCTAGTATAAGCTTACGAGATGGGTTACACTACCCATTGTAATTGTAAAAGCTTTACCGATTGTGCCAATCTCCGGTAATTTGGTACATAAAATCCTCCGATAACCGAGTTAGAAATAAAAAGGAAAGTAGATTTAATTAATCTGAATTGACCCTTGAAACCACTAATGCGCGTGTATTTAAAAAAAAGAATGCAAAAGTAATATCATAAAGTTTTTATTCGTGATATACACATAAACGTAAAAGTAAATTACTTACATAATGAGCACACAAGTTATTTTCTAAAGAAATAACAGATTTTAAATGGGTAAAATAAGGTCAGCCGCGCAAATTGTAATTTTTATGTGTGTCGTCGTTTGTGATAGGCTGGGCGTATTCTTTATTCCAATAGAATACGAGTATTCTGATCGCATCGCCATTTTCTGACCCGAAGATCGTTTTAATTTTGTGATGTAATATTTAAATTACACATAGTATTTTCTAGTTTTTAGTGTTGTACAAGAATAAATACTTTTGCTATTCTATTAACAAAGATTTATAATAATAGGTGGTTCAAAATATTTACTCATCGTTATATATATATAATGGTTTTTTTTATAAAAAGTAAGACCGTGAGAATATGTTTTTTGGAAAATTATTATATACAATTTATAATGTACATTTAACGAAAATACGTAAGACACGTAACTCATCTACAGAAAATATTTTTAAAACATTCTGTATGTAGTAAATAATACTATTAATAACTAATAATTAAGTAATACTAAGGAACGCTCGCAACAGTTAAAATACATTAGCAGTTAGAACCGACAAAGATAACGCAATTTGTTGATTTTCAATGAGGATATACACAATGTAGACATAAATGAACGCTAATACATTTTACTAAAGTCTTATTTTGTTTAAAAAAATCTGTTACGCAATGTTTCATTTACAGGATAGACTATTCGTTTATGGGAATTTGCTGCAAGAAGTCGGTTTGTGACAAAATTATTCTTCGTAACGCTTGTTTAAAAAAAAATAATTAAAACACAAAAATGTAACGATTTATAGTACGCCTAAGTTGTTATATAATGAATAACGTTATTTTTCGTGCTCTATCTCCGTTGTTTGGTTATAGATGGGCGGAGCTGATATTAAGTGGCAAAAAGATGCTGCTGACCAGAATTTTGATTACATGTTCAAACTCCTTATCATTGGAAACAGCTCCGTAGGTAAAACAAGGTATGTAAAAACATAAATTTTAAAATACTTAGATTTTTATTTAATAACAGAGTTTTAATATACACTATTTTTACTGATGGTTTTCTTTACGATTTCAGCTTTCTTTTCCGTTACGCGGATGATTCTTTTACTTCTGCTTTCGTGTCCACTGTGGGCATTGACTTCAAGGTGAAGACAGTCTTCCGCCATGACAAACGTGTAAAACTACAAATATGGGTACGTAAAAATATCTTGTTAACTCTAAAATTAGAATTTTAAACAGAAATTATTATAAAAATATCTTTTTCAAAATCAAAACATTTTCAGTGAAGTTGGATACTAATTGTCTATTTTATTTTACTTACAGGACACCGCAGGACAGGAACGCTATCGTACTATAACTACTGCATATTACCGAGGAGCTATGGGCTTTATTTTAATGTACGATATAACCAACGAAGAAAGCTTCAACAGCGTACAAGATTGGTAAGAAAAGCCATCACTTCGGCCGCAGGACTTCCTCTGCAGAATATAGGCTTCCCACGTTGATTTTTTAATGGAATCCCTTGGAAACACCTTCCTGTCCTTCCACACCTGGACAAGTTCTCCGGCGACCTTGTGCGAGGACTTCCTACGCTTTACTTGCCGTTCCCTGGGCTTCACACAAAAACTGCAAGCGAAGTCGGCATCTGGTCGATGCGCTATGTAGCCAAACCGCTGCCACTTCAACTTGTCAATCCGCCGGACTTACTTTTGTTCGTCTACGAACGTCTACGATTCGACTAATAGAAATAAAATATTTTTTTTAACTACCTTTAAAAATGTAATTATTTTTTTAAATCTTTGTAGTATAAATATCTAGCAGGAGAATAAAAACATAATTAGGCTTTCTTATTTATTTATTCATGTATTATAAAAACTTACAGCTACATCTATAGATATAATAAATGTTAACAGATCAAATCAGAGCAAGCCATTTAAAAGGTTAAAAAATAAACACAACTGTGTGCCAATATTCCGAAAATTAAAACAAAGTATTCAATTAAATGTCTATTTAATGTAGAAATAACAGTGGTTAAAATTAAAAAGACTTTTAGAGAAATTAATTATAACATGTTCCTATTATAGGGTGACTCAAATAAAGACGTACTCGTGGGACAATGCACAAGTGATCCTGGTCGGTAATAAGTGTGATATGGAAGAAGAGCGCGTGGTGAGCGCAGAACGCGGGCGGCAACTCGCCGAACAACTGGGAGTTGAGTTTTATGAGACAAGTGCTAAGGAAAACATTAATGTGAAGGTAGGAATTCAATTGCACAAACGCCATTTTAGTACAGTCCATGTAAAATAGTTACATTTGTGAACAATATTAATTTGCAAAAATTTTAAAACAAATAGTCGAAAGGCAAATTTTAATTTTAAAAAGTTATGACATTAATTTACACTTGTTAGTTTGAGTAAAATGGATTACTTGGTTATTAGAATCAATATCTTTTGAACTCTTTCTTGAGAGGGCACAATTATATTCTCTTTGACTAACCAAACGAAAGTAATTTAATTAACAATAATCAATATTTATTAAGGAAAATATAACAGTCTTCTTTGTATAAAGCAAAGTCTAAACAATTTTTATTGGCATCAGAATGGATGTGATGATTTGATAATTTAATTTACTTCACATTTTACATTTTTATTTTTTCTTTCGAAATATAGTACAGTTGATTTCATGTTATATTTTATGTTTGAATAACATTTTTGTTACTGTCGCTTGTAATAAATAAGTATTAATGCAATACAAACGACAAGCAATTAAGGATAGACCCCCACTGCAAGCCTCCACCAAAGATCACTACGATGACCGGTCATGCGGTTTCCGTATTCAACGACTTCCTGCAACCTTAATAGTTGTACGTGGTTATAGTGATGGGCCTATCGACGCCGCGTCTACCGGCTTGTAGTCGTCACTCGAAAACCTTCTTAGCTGCCCACTGCCACTTTAGATAAACAGTTCTTCATGATACCTCAGTTGCCATAACTCTTGCTACTCTCCATTGCTCTCTTGGTGACCATGAGTCTCTTACGAGCCCACGTATTAATACCAAAAGTTATCATCGGCTATAGACATTGGTCGAATTCCTTCGTCTTCAGAAATTATGATGACGACAAATTCCAAAAATA
The DNA here is from genome assembly GCA_018248135.1 of Battus belus. Taxonomy (NCBI): domain Eukaryota; kingdom Metazoa; phylum Arthropoda; class Insecta; order Lepidoptera; family Papilionidae; genus Battus; species Battus belus. The sequence goes on along the minus strand of DWIC01000914.1, from coordinate 3,206 downwards.
TGTTTAATTATTTAGTATTTTATGGTACCTTGTATTTAAGCCAGTTGTAAGCTAATATAACATACTTATATTGAAGACGGTGTTCGAGCGTCTGGTGGATATAATATGCGATAAGATGTCGGAGAGCCTCGACTCGGAGCCGGCGATGCTTGCGGGCGGCGCCCGCGGTCAGCGCCTAACCGAGCAACCACAGAGCAACGCCAACCCCAACTGCAACTGTTAATAAAACTAAAAGAGGTTATTTGCACATGGCCACCTAAGATAAATTATACTGGATTTATCGTAATTTCATTATTCAACTTGACAAAATCTCACTCTGAGACATTTAAATAATGAATTTCTGAAAGCATTTCTATGTATGTTTGGGCTTTTATATGTGTTCTTCATAACAACCGAATAATATTGAGATTTAAATATATAATCCAGAAAATACTATCCTGAACTTTGAGTACATTTTCACGATGTTATTATCCTGAAAAAAATTAACGATATCATAAATCTAATTAATTTTATTGTCAGTAGACTATTAGAGAATATATTTATGTCAGTGTTGCTGAACACTTTTTAATGTTACTAAAGTATTCACAATGGTGTAATTTAGGAAATTGTTATAACTTGTGTAACCGTAACAATATATATGTACTAGTAATTATAATTTAGATGTTAGATAGCTGTCTATGTAACGCGAGCTGGAGTAGGGATCTGACTATTTAGATGTTATACAAGTATTTCAAAAGCTTCACAGTATTTTACTCTACTGTACTACATTTGTTTGGGTTAAACATTTCATGTTATTTTTGATTAACAAAGCATGCTTAACATAGACTTATTTTAGTATTACGAGATATAAATTACTTTTACCTATCAACTCTTTCGTTTTGCGCAAAAATAAAACAGTAATTTATGGAAAACGTTTGATTTGACATAACCGTCAAACAAAACGACTTCCGGGTAATGGACCAAAGTCACATTTAAGGAGTGATCACAATAACTCATAGCTCTCAAAGGCGCAAAATATTTTTAGACATCTATTAGAACTAGAACCTTGTAATATCACATTCTGCGCATCTTTATTTCCTTTTTTTTTATGCTTCATATACTACTGTATTTCTTTCATTAATTTTATTTATGATTAAGCATTAGTAACAGTATTTTAATATTATTATTATAGTTTAATGTTATCAAGTAAAATTAAAAAAAATATGCTTTGAATGGAATTCGATGTAATCGTGCATATAACAAGTTACGCTTAGAACCTTTGCCCGCATATAAATTATACTCGTAAATATATTGGAAAAACCTTAGTTCTATCTGTGGCGCTGAATAAATAAAGCGTTTGTAAATACGTTTCATCAATGTGTAAATTTACAACTGTATAGTATAATATCTACATATAAATCTGTTTGTATTCTTGTTACCTATTACGCTATGTAATTAAACTTAATTAAGGGTTTATTTTAATCATCACTTTCAAAAAATATTAACGGATAATTTTGTAACAATTTCATTTAATAACGTCAAACTACATTTGACAAAACGTTTAATAGTGGTCTAATCTTGAAACGATTAGGTTTATTATCTGTAGAGGACATAGACAATACAATCTGTATTAAATTTTGTTCAATAATATGCACATTATTTTTAGAAGTTCTAAGTATGATTACACTTTATAGGTTTTTACTTGTGGGTCATCTTTTGATGAATATCTATCGAATATACGTATATAATTTGGGTCCTCAAATACATAATAACATTTAAATATTTTCAAATTAAATAACGGCTTTATTTGATAATTATGAAAAAGTGTATTGCCAACAAGAAAATATTTACCTATTTTAATACAAATAATCTATTGTGTACAATAACAGAAGAAAAGGAATTGGAAGAAAATCATATTTGTTTCAGATATATAATGTATGAAAATTTTTAATCTTTTTAGTGTTTATTGATGTCAATTTTTCAGCTTCAGTTACTATTTAAAAAAATTTAAATTGTTAATGAATTATGTTAATATTTCGAAAGCGGAATGTGTATAGAAAACTAGAATGAGAAAGTACCTCTTTTGGTGTTGGTTCCTAATGGAACGCGAAGGCATATCGTAGTAAAGGTTTTAGAGTGTTTTCTTTCGTTTCAGAATGATCTTCGATTAAACTGTAGTATCAAAATGATGTCATGTTTGACACAGATGAAAATATTTTCCTACGTCTTACATTTTCTTTGTAAATGCAAACAGACAGATAAGTTTACAGTATTTCTGACACTTGCATAGTTGTTCACGAAAAAATTAATAATCGTTTAGCTGTATTACATAATGTACGTTAATATTTGTTGTGTGTTAATAAAGAAATTATTTAAAAAAGAAGAAATGTGTAAAATACTTACTGATATATTCCACAAACATACAATTTTTAGTTTGATTTTAATATCTGTCTCCGCTAAAATACACAGTGTAGAGAACATAAAAAAAATCACGAATAAAACATATTTTCAATGAGTTATATCGCGTTAAATTTGTTAATTGTAATTTTATGTTCACGCCTTACATGTGTTTGCAACTCCCATCGTCAGAGGATAAACAAATGTGCATAAGTTATTTTTAGATATAGATTTAATAATTTAAAATGAACAAAACCGCGAGACGTTCAGCTACCGTAAGCTCATTATGACAAGTGAAATGAAAGTGACAGACCTGAGACCCGTGAAAAAAAGATTAAAATAATTAAAAAACCGGTATAATCCAGTGAAGATTTTTCAGGGGTAATTTTCGCGTAAATCTATTACAGCCAACGAATTAAAAAAAAAATAAAACTTTATAACGAATCATTTTATGAATTCTATCTAGACGATTACATAATGATTTTTATCGTTTTTGGAAATTTAAGGTTTTCGTAGTTCAATTCATTTCATAAATAAACAAACATTAACAATATTAGTAAAAAAAACCACAGCTCTAAAAATATTTATGTAAACCGTTTGTCCCTAACTCTTATTTTATCTTAACCTGTGATTATGCTATATCGATTTGTGACCCACTTAAATAGTTCACATTCACACAACTGTATGCTTAGTTTTTTTCATATTTTTGTAAGCCGCTACGTCAATAAAATTAAAAAAAAAAATTAAATTAACTTTAATCGCTGAAGGCGTAATAAAAATTAAATTTCTGATTCAAATATTCTAGCCAAAAAGCAAATAGTATACATATA
>DWIC01000913.1:0-10189 GCA_018248135.1 Battus belus | reverse complement strand
CAACTTTAACAATATCTATAAAGTTAATAAACTGAATTTTTGTGTGTGTGTGTGATTTTTTTGTGTTTTTATTTCATTGTTACCTCAATAGCATTTACAATTTATACACATTGAATATGACACAGTGCAGCGGTACTTACTCTGAATAATCTAGTATTTATATTTATGAAACGGAAGACAATAGGCGCTGCCTCGGAAAATTTTGCTTAGGCCCAATCTGGAAGGCCGACACTAGTACGGCTTGGAAGGAGCTTCATGGAAGAACCAGAAGTAACCGCCCCCGAGAGGATGCCTCAGTAAGACGGTTACTCGATATATTTATAGCATCAACTCTCAACTCAGCAACTCAAGTGTTCCAGTAATCCTAAAGTTGGGATAAAAATATAACCAACAAATTTGTGAAAATCAACTCTTCATGAGTACAAGTTACATGTTACTAAAAACATTGTTTAAATAAAAATTATTATTAAAAAACATAACCTAATTCAATTTAATGAGAGGACGTAATTTTTTAATACTCCATTTTTTCTGATACTTTTTTGCTATTTAATTTAGATAATTTTCTGTGCAAAAAATAATTGTGAGTGCAGTTTAAAGTTTATTATCATAGAATCTCTAGGTTGTAAATGAAATAAGCTGCACAATGCATTCATATAGTTCATACAACAGTTTTAATCACATTTAGCGAACCAATTCAAGAAATGTAATTGAAACTAGGAGGTTCATCTAACATTACCTTCTTTGTCTACTTACATAAATACCAATGGCACCCGACATCTGAGTGACCTATTTGATACCTTAAAATGTGTATTAAGCATAGGCGACAATTACCTAGCGCATTGCAATAAAATGTTCTTGTTATGACTTGTTAACAACTAGAACTTAATATTTAAAAAAATAACGTCGCCAAAAATTTGGTTGTAAAAATTTTTAAATGAAAAGACATTTTTTCTAATATAATATATTACTAATTTCTACATTTGTCGGAAGACGAAGCTTACTGATATCATGATTAAGATGATTCAATCTCTCGGCAATTAATAATGGCCCAAGTGAACCACCTCGTTTCATTATCACGAAAAATTCATTCTCTGCAATAACAGAATGCGTAAATAAGTACGTTTTACCAATACCGTAATATGTGCAGAAAACTAAACTGGATAATTTTCCAAAAAAAATTACCTTAGCATATTAATAAAAAACTGAAGGATAATCGGAACGAGTATTCGTCATTTTAAAAGGAAATAAAACAATAACCATAATTATTTGCTTTCAAAGTATAATGTTTCCCTGAATTTTTTCCGGAGCTGCAACAATCGTTTGTGTGTACGTATGTGCGGACTTACTTGTTGGTGCGCGCGAGTGCTGATGCAAAAGTATTGAAATTTCTGTTGGACATTTGACACCGATGTCCTACAGCGATCCGTTAATTAATCCTTTTTTTTTACTTAATATAACATAATTAATCTGAGCTGAAATAAATAAATGGATCCATTCCGATTCCATTTATTTAGTTTTATGTATTTTTATCATTATGAACGGGTGTAAGCTCCAGCCATGTCTCATACGAATACTAATAATAAATACTAAGAAACCAATTAACAAAATCCACTTTTACTCATTCCTACCGTAAATCTTCCGTCTACGAACTTCCGAGATAACCTTTATTTAAAGAACAGAGACAAATAAATTATTTAAAAAACTTTAACAAACAAAAAAATAATTTGTTATTAAAATATTTACTCTTCTATAGATAAAACCTTGTGTGGTATTGCATTTTAAATAAAATTATTTATCAATATGTAAAGGCATTAAAATTGGTCGATTAATGCCGAAGTCTCGTACTAAAAATCTCCTGATTTGAAATAGTATATTGATTAAGCTTAAAATTTAAATGAGCTTATGGTTATGTAGCCTTTTTAAATATTAAGGCTTTTAGTTTATATGGGTATTCGCCACATTGTTTAATTATTTATCATGTTCACTAAATTGTAAAAAGAATTACTGTGATCCTCTTAGCAATACAGAGTGGGAAGTGAAATTATTTTAGTAATGAAAACATCGTTTTGAGAAGTTTAGCATATACATAGTGAATAATTGTCATCGCTTAATTGCATGCGCCTATTATAAAAAAGTACCTTAAAACAAGTTAAGAAATACAAAAGTAAATAAGTATAAGTTGGTTTATCGTGGAAACCATCACGGATGGGCAGCGTTCAGGAAACAACGAAACATCTCGTCCAATGGGTGTAGCTGGCACGGAAGCACGATCTCTCATTTCGGACAGGTGGAAAAAAAACTGACTCTCCTTCCGAACGGTCCTATCAGAAATCAATCTCTCCAATTGATTATTAACCTATATTAGGTAGTGGACATCCTACATATTAAATCATGATTATGACGTAATAAGTAAGGAAATCAAAGAAATATTATTATAGCTTACCCCTCTTGAATCACGGAACAGTATGGCTGCATGATGCGGGTCCAGCGATGCGTCCGAAGCGCGATGACGTGCTGTGGGCACATTGCCAAGCGAAGCACGACGCTTCTCTGCTTCTTGAGACGCTACTCGACGAGAATGACCTGGGAACAAAAATTGTACTTATAAATGCTGTTGGACAAATAATAAAGGACATTTAATAATGCGTGAACTGTAATCCAATTTAATCATTTAAATAAAATCATCATCATCGTAACAGAAGTACTTAATAAAGTTGATGTATAATACGTGCTATAATTTTAACCAAATTTTAGGAATAGAGAGAGAACTTATACAAATGTACATCCAAAATTGTACCTTCATTATTATATGGTCTGTTTGAGCGCTGTACAATAATATGTTCAGGTAAATAAAAATAATTATAAAACTTTCTGAATTTTTTACCTACCAACATGTCACTAATAGGTAATATTAGCGGTAAAATCTATCCCGGATTTGACAATAATAAATCAAACTTTCAAAAATTATAGAAAAACTTTTATAAACGCACCCGACCCAGTGTTCAATTTACCTTCCTTAACAATGGTGTCGAAAATATGATATGTGGCCCCGCAATCATCTAGTACACTACTGGTGTTAATTATATTCAAGTGTTCGGTGTCAAAAGATTTGGAACGAAATCGAAAATCATCTTGTCCGGCTTGTTCCTTTCTCTCCGACGGTACAGCGCATGAGTTCCGCCGCTCATTCGAATCGTGCCTCCAATTTCCTAATCTTTTGCTAAATGTCCTAATCAACTCCTGTATTGAGTGGTGTTTATGCTTGTGGTGACTGCTACCAGCGGATCCCGATCCGCGCCTGTCTTGCGAACTGGAACATTGTTTGGAAGTGTTTGCACTTTCCACAAGTTTTTGAGCAAAACTTCTATTGTCAAATTGATTTTTATAAGGAAGGTGATCTATGTCTTTGTTGCTTATTTCGCCGTACTGATCGCATTTACTGTAGGCGTTTTCCTGTACGTCGTCCGTTATGTCTTCATACAATGGCGAGACAAAGTGACGGTAGTCGTACCGCGGTGGCGAACTCATGCCACTGATCTGCGGCGAACGCTCGCTATCGCTCTCAATCGACCTATGAGAGCTTGTCCGATCGTGTCGATGACGATGGGCAGTCTCACGCCCTTCTATTACCTCTCGGAAGTATTTAACAAAGTTGGGATATCGATCGCGAGGGCTGGTGGCGAATTCAAGCGACGAGTGTGTGGTACGATGAGTACTATTTCTACTTTGAGTAATCGGTATTCCCTTGCTGCGATTCTCATTCTGCGCCGAACTGCTGGCTTCGCTGGATCTTGCTTTTGAATAACAGCGTTCAGAGATTTTTTCTTTCTCCGACTGTGGAGAGGTCTCACGGCAAGAACTCTTTTGTTTATGCAAAAGGTGCGTGTGTCCGTGCATTATCTTGAAGTCCTCACTGATATTTTTAAAACGTTTTTAATATATCACAGTCATTTTGGAAGGTTTACTTAATACACTGTGCATCGAATCACTGTTATTTAATAAGGTAAACAATAACATTTTGAAACAAAAAAGTAATTTAATTTAATTAAAAGTGGTGGACAAGAGGTCACTGCATGCATAGTTGAAGTAGGAAACACTATATATTATATAGTTCCTAACTTAAAAAAAGTTATTTTTATTACTAGCTCTATAAAGGCAATCTCATTCCGACAAATGATGCGAATATTAAATATTATAATCACGTTAGATCTGTTATAACTTAACTACATCATAAAATTAAGAAGAGAGTGTAAGCTGCAAGAGGATCTATTTTTATCCCAAACAAATCGAAGCTGCATTATGTTTTCGTATAGTCAAGGTAAACAAGTTCCATTTAAGGAACACGCACGCGTGGCGTATCGGGAAGTTGGAGACGGCCTTGAAGAGAAATGTGGGTCCAAAGCGCATTTTTAGGATGAATGCGTGCGTAAACTAGGTGACCTACTTAAATATAAACCAAGGCGACTGGAGTCAAATAACTAGAGAAATCAAAAATCACTTACGTTACTTAATGCTTAACGCGCAGAAACCTACTATTGTATTAACGAAACTAAAGCGAAATTCTTCGTGACATAATATTTTAAGTAACGTCAGCAGTAAAACAACTTCATAACCAAATTACGTTTTTCCTAGAAAACTGTCTATATTCACAAAAACGCAAATCTCAGCTTAACATCTGTGCTGGGGTTTTTTAAGATTATATTTGCCAATAATAATAACAATAATAGCCATTAATAACAAAGTTGTTTAAATAATAAAAAAGAATTAATTGATGTAACATAAACACTACAACGTCTTCTCAACATTCATTCTCGCCCTATAATCGTTATAAACGTACGAAACAAAACATATACTAAAAATTAATCAAAAACTTTAACGGAATAATTTAAAACGTAATCGATATATATTAATTAATAAGCAATTATCTTTTAAGTTGATAAAACAACAATTAAGGAATTGTGAACATTGTTAGATATTTGAGAATATTTTATTCGCAGGTCAGATATATAATACACATTTTTTTTATTTGATTTGTATTGAAATATTAAATCTCAACCTGAATGAATCTATTTATATCTAAGAAGGTTGCATGATTAAATTACTATTTACATTTACACATTAAAACAATATTTTCTTTTGGATTGCCTGCATAATTAAAAAAATTAAATAAACATTTTAATTATTTTTTCTCTTATTAGGCAAAATCTAATCTATACAAGGTGCCTATATTAAATATTTTATATCAAAATATATATTTTAATTGGTAATAAAATTTTATCGTATGTCTCTTAATAAGAAAGAAAAAGCAATCAATGTTGTTCAGAGGAATTAGTTATGTAAAAACTAAAAAGGGGACAATTTTACATAACTATTTTTACATTAACTGAAAACTTTATTAAGCTAAAAAAAATGTTGCTAATACATTTTTAATTTAGAAGAAAATATAAATAGCGTCTTCTATTACCTTCATAATCTGTGAACTGACCTGAACTTATTAGGCCGAAGGTCACATACAACGAGACCTGACAAACTCAAATTATTATATTTCGTAGATTGAACAACAACCCACCGTGTTCGCCGGAATGCACTTCAAACATTTTTTATAGACATTAATATATGATTGATTCGGTAATTATTTTATGTAAATATAACAAAAATTAAATCTTCGTAATACTTATATTAAAATTTACCCACCTCGAAACTCGTATAAAATTAAAATTAAATTAGAAAAATGAATATTGGTCATATCGAACACAATTTTCTATTACGACACACTTCATGTCACACCGATACAGAGATTAAATAGATATACTTTTCAATAAAACATACCAACCGTCGAGATAAAAGGATTTAATAATAAGAAATACTTAGACAATAGAACCTTACAGATCGTTCTATATTTTCGAGATAATATGTTTATATGGATTTAAGTTAAAAGTTTGTTTACGAAAATCGCAATGCACCCGGTTCCTACCCGCCCCGGTCGGTGCACATGTGCAGCGACGTAAACAGTGAAATAAACTTGACTTTCATTAGCCTTGTTATATTTATGATCATTTAATTATTTTGTGTTGAAAAATCATTGCAAAAAACCGTTATATATACCTTCAAATGGTCACTGTGAACAAGTTCTTAGAATTAGGAATCGCTTGTCGTGTACGAGCATAGTTTATATTATTGTCAATAATGTCAAAAATTCTTGTTTAAAGCTAATATCAAGTACATTCTCAAAAGCACAGCTTTTTAATGTATATATTACACTCGTTTAACATATACAATAGAACGGCAGAGCAGCAATCAACACGCACATTTAGATGAGGTCCAATGACTTGTATTACATGAATGTAGTAAACCGTTTCGCATAATTCTAAATTGAAATAGTAATAAGGTTTTCATTTACAGATAAATAAAAAATGTACACTAGTTTTTATTACTTTAATCACTTGTTAACACTTGAATAAAAGTTATAAATAATATTTGCAATAATTTTGGGCCTCATTGTCAAGCTCATAGCCACTTAACGAGCCAAGGAGAGGGCTATACTCGATATTTCTCTACAAGATCGAATTAGGAATATATGTAGACCAACAATAGAAATCGATATAGGCAAGTCGAAGTGGCAGTGGACAGGAAATTTAACACGCAGAACTAGACTAGAAGGATATATATACATATATTTATATATATAGCCGCTGGGGTCTAAAGATTCAAGAATGAACACATCTCTGTGTCTCCATTCTAGAACCTTCCATCAGGACAAACGACTTAGTTAAAGTTATCGAAAGACGCTAGGAGCATGTATCTTCTAACCGTTCTTTTTGGCAATATATATAATAATCATCTTAATGTCTATGAGTAAATAGAACAGAATACAGTGAAATATTAATTCTCCGTACAGAAATTTGTTAGGTTCACGATTTGTTGCTTTGGAATACTTTATTTATTGAATCATGCTACACCGTCGTCGTCTTAAACAATAGGTGTCATATTTCAACCACCATGTTGGCGTAGTAATTTTGCGATGAATTTAAGTGTTGAGCCGTAATTTGTTTCTATTTCCGTCAAAAATCGTTACCTCGTGTTTCAATGGTACGTTGCATTGAAGCAATAAAATTCACTTAAATTGTATTTATTTATAAACGTCGATTTCTGAAACAGATCGTAAAATTTCTGAAATGCCCCGCGCTTATTGGTTGCGATTCCGCTTGAACACCATACCGCACGAATGGCACTTACGAAACTATATCTTGCTATTCTCGTAAGTTATAATGATTGCTCAATATTAATATTCATTTGTTTGATATATTTTTTTATAATTATACAATGTGGTATGTCTTAATTTCTAATAATAACAATATTTACAGAACGCATCTCAGTCGTGATTTTAAAGTTTTTTTTTACAGATTACTTAATTTTTTCTTATGCATGACAATTACTATCTAAGGCGATAGACTCCCACCGAAAGTCATGTTTCATCCAATGATCGCTATGATATCAGGTCTTGCGCTGACTGCAACCAGCGATTTCCTTGACTACTATCGGTCACACAGAAGACGTACCCCGCCGGTGCTACCTTAGTTTTACTTTTTTCCTATATTCTGCATCTGCATCTGCATTGTCATTAGTCATCACCGGCAATACATATTGGTCAATTACCTTTGACAATTCATTAATATTATCTATGTAGAATCATAATTTTTTTTAATTAAATTTTTTGCATGTGTACATAGTGTAATGGGCCTTTAAAGTCCAATTTGTTAGAAACTAAAACAGATTGAAATAGTCTATAATAATATCTGTCAACTTAAAGCTGGGACAGTTCAAATGGAATTTATTTACGAAGACATACAAACTCGTACGGTTTCTTTGTCGTCACTTTTACAATTTTAGATTTTATTCTGTGTATATATTATTTTTAGTAATGTATGTATTAATTAGTGTAATCATTATAAAGTTTAATGACTTTAGATATCAATGTCAAAGACAATTTCAAACAACGCTGTATCAAATTCTTCAAGCGTTATGCCGCCCGTAGTCAAAACTATATTAGATCCAAAAAGACGGAGCGACCTTGTCGACGAAGCGTTTTTGGAACAAAAGGATGTTTTATTAGATATGGTATGGTTACAGTTCACCACTTCTGCTAATATTGCTTATAGAATTCATAGGATTTCTGCATTTGAATTATTTAATTTGATCTAATATCTTGATTTACATGAGCTATGGGAAAACCAGCAACATTTATTACAGCTCTATTGACCTGTTTAATCAACTACAACACTATTATTACAGATTTTATTACTTATTTAATTGATCCAGCACTCTTGCTGACTAACTTCCCTAAGTTATTGAATTATTTTATACACCAAAATATTAGAACAGAGTATTTATGCATTTTGTGTGGGTTTATTGTATTCATTGTATTCGATCACTACCAGCCACGCACAATAAAAAGAGAAGAATGAGTGGCGATTCTTCTCTTATTATTATTTAAGAATTAGGAAACGTTAAAAGATTTTTGCATATTTCTGTTGTATATATTTACTTAATATAATCAAAAGGATAATTAATTCATGACTCGAAATCAAGCGAAAACATCGTCAATATTTAAGGCGGAATAAATAGCTTCGTTATATTGTTATTTATTTTTGACACTTGAGTATTTATAATAATAGTGATTCAATTAATAATTACAGTTAGAAGCAAAACTTAAGGAAGTGCGTGATAAAAAGAAAAGAAAGTACGACCGTGGAGATAACACGAACAATAATTATGCGAATAATCACGTAGACACTGTTAGGTGTGACCAAATGCCAAAGAACGTTGATTTAAATTTAAATGCACATGGCGTGAGTGCAATAGGAGAAGCTGATGTCAAACTTAAATTTGGAGATTCGGGTAAATAACAAAATCGACAAAAAAAAGCGGCAATTATTTGTAAATTTTATTGTACGAACTTTTTTTCCAGGGAATGGTACCTTAAATCTAGATGCAACCGGTATATCTAACATTGGACAGACTCACGTAGATATGGCAGTTGGAGATGGAACCGTGTACATACCGGGACTAAATAATATTTTTGTTGGTGAGTTATGGGTGATATGAGAGATATATATGAGAGAATGTATATACCCTCATTTGTCAACAAAAATACTTAAAACTTTTACACATGTTTCCAATCACCTGTATGATGTGTTGATTAACAAATTTATTCTATTTCTTTAATTTATTTGTTGCAATAAGTCAAGTACTTCTGGCAAAAAAATTGCAGTAACAGAGAGTACTCGGTTTACCTTCTATCGTTTTGTTGTTTAGTGATCATGTGTCTTTTGGTTTTTCATTCTTGTTATTCCTGAAATAATTGATTTCAGGGTAGAATGTACTTTAGGCAATTCATTAAAATTCCAATAATTTTTATTCAAGTATGCATTATCGTATTTTATCGTGTTAGTATGGACGATTATTATAACATCATAAGTAGTAATGCTGATCTGCGGAGAAGCTCCTAAAACTCAACTGTTCAAATTTTCAATTTTAACACTATAATATCAACCATGTAAATGAGATATGCATTCAATACTTTAAGCTTTTACAGCTAATGATCCTGTGTAGGAATGGGTCCTTGTATTTCCTTATTTATTATTCCAAATTTTAACCATAACTCATTTATAATTGAAGTCTGTTCGTAAAATTTTAACAATTTGGTCGACGAATCTTGAGAAATATTACAAAATTATGTTATCGATTTAAAAATTTAAGTCTGCATTAACTTACCTTACAAAACGTGTTGCTTTATACATTTACTTGAATTATATTTATTTTTTATCGAGCTTATTAGTATATACAAAACTTTTATTGAATTCTGTTTAAGTACATGACAAAGGTTAGTATCGTCTTCAGAGATATCTATGGTTGGATATATCATGATCGCTACGCATGGAGGACGGATTGACAATCGCATCCTCTAGGAATTTATTCGTGAGCAGTGGCAATCCTGTATAATTAAAGCAAAAAGTGTGAATTGTAAAAGATTGTTTCTCGAGGAACGAACTCGCATCCTTCGATCGCAAGTTTTAATCCTGTACCGCTGGTCTAACATTGCTCATTGTATTGTAATCAACTTTTTCAAATCTGGCTTAACACTCTGTTAAACGTGTATACGGTATGTACAAAAAGTATCGCGGATTTT
>DWIC01000912.1:0-10191 GCA_018248135.1 Battus belus | reverse complement strand
GGAAGCAACGATGAGATCTAAGGTAGTGCACGCAAGCTCAAATAATGCCTGTTCACTCTTGCCTTGAAAATCCCTATCATAGATGGGTCTATGGGTATAGAACAATCTAAAAGCTCAGCTCAAGCTTCCTATCCGGAGAAACAGAAAAATTACTTCAATTGTGCAATGTACACACTTCTTTTGTTTTTGACCCTTTTTTTATCAAAGGTCGCGGCTAATCTGAATAACAAAGATGAGTAACCATTGCTTAGCGACAATATATTACTCATTATGCAGTGTTATGAAAGATAATATGTATTAGGAAACTTGTATCTCTCACTCACATCACAAAAAATCGACAATTAGTAAGCGTATTGTGTTTAAAAACTGCATTCGACTTCATAACTACTTAGTGCAATGCTATTACAGCAATACGGTTCTCTTTATAACACGTCATTTTAATGGAACAGAAATATTTAACACTGATTGGTGCAAAAAGAGAAAAAATAACAATAATTTAAAAAAGAAATTAATAGTTAAATCTTACAATATTTTTTATAGTCTCCTTGTGGGGGCCCTTGAGCCTAGTCACTGAAGCGATCGAAGAACTCGGCGGTCTCCCAATCCGATAAAATAGTAGTATGTAGCAGCCCAAGCCGAAGCTCTCCTGGGAGCCGTCGAGCTTCGCTACTTTATAAGAGGTCTTGGGCTAGGCGTCATCTGCGCCGTGCCACTTCGAACCCGCAGAATCTTAAAATGCCACTTGCCCAGCAATGATCCAATCCAAAAAAGTCACTAGTAACAAAAACATCCTTTTTTACTTAAAATATTGAATACAAGAAGATATCGCGTCGATTCGTTAATTTAAGAAATAGGTTAAATATAGTCTCTAAATTATTATAGTATACATTTTGCCTTCCGTATTTCTAACATAGAGTTTATAAAATGATTCACTAAAATTTGTAATAGAGGTTTTATATCCTTAATTAAATTAATAAAGCCTAAATATTTAATTTCATTAAAATATCTACGATGTAGGTTATGCACTATCAAGTAATTTATCTAAATCTAGGACAATCCTTTAACATATCAACTGCTTAGCGATCCGTTCACCGCGCACGCACTGAATATCAATTCAATGACCTCTATATGGGGGAGCATTCACTGCAAGCGCTCTTCGCTTATGTTTAAAACCGTTATGGGATTACTCTCGCCACGGACTTTTGCCACATACGTTACACAAACGGACATTTTTTACTTACTACTTATTTTTATATCTTTATTATGTAGTTACATAATTTTTTTGATAATAATCTTTCCTTTTTTTTTGGCTCATAATCAATAAGTGTGTTTTTTTTCTTACACCCCTTTTACGGAAAAGAAACAGGCCGTAACGTGTCCAAGCAGTGAGTATATTGGTCGTCGACTAACAAATTGATCGACTTTAGATATACGAGCTCTTTAACGACAGTCACGAAAGATACAGAGCGTTAATAAAATAAAGTTGTTAAATCGATAATAACAGATCTGAATTATTTTAAGCTATATTCTATGTTATTACTAGAACTACAATTGGAAGGCGCCCGTCTATGCGCTCATTACTACAATTACATGAAGTAAAAAATTCAGGTGAACGTTCGTCCTTGCACAGGCCTGTATTTTTTTTATAATTAAGGCAAGAAATAATGTATAAACAAATTATAAATGTTTTAATGGTGCATTTAAACGTTAATACAAATGATTTTATATCGTAGATTATCAATCACAAACTGAATGCAGGCTGCTTCCAATCGCTCCTATTGGAAATCTTTGTGAGAGGTGAGTGCAGCATCGCCTTTTGACTTAAATAATGATGACGATTTACGTTATTATTTTAATTTAATATAATACTCGTTAATATACACGTTACAAAATATATACATAGCTGCATAAAGAAAAAGCGCGGTCTTAATTTACAAGACAATTTCTTCCAGACAATGATATTATCGAAATACAAAAGGGATAATTACCGAATAGTTGTAAATAAAGGTAAACATAAATTTAAATAATCCGTGAAAATGTGTGATTTCTTATTCGTAATTTGTATGTACACTTATCTGTTCTCACCACTTGTGTCTTCAAAATATTTTAAGACAAACAATTGATATTTACACATGCTGTTCAATAATTTGGCATCCACACATTCATAAAATTTCTTAACTTTAAATGGTAGAAAAGGTCTTTGACATTAATTTTGTCGCTATGCTTTGTCTAAGGAATGTATTATAAATATATCCTAAATAGAAAATAATTTATAATTTTTGATAATGTAGTTTTATTTTTCATAGCCATAGGGCGTGGTAAAGCGAGCATAGTGATGATTGATTCTGATTTTAAACGGATTGTAAACCTCTTAACGAGAACTAAGTTTAAGGGTGCTTTTAAAGGCCTTATCTCAGGGCTATTATATGTTGTACTGTATTGGAAGGCTTCCAAGTTATTAACTGATTTCGGCGGAAGACAGTGGGGTGCAAGGGCTCATCTCATACGCGTTTAGCATTCTGATTTGATTGTTCTTGAGGGGCTTGAACCGCGGCTCGATTCTTGCTGAACGATTTGCTTCATAATTTGACTTTGGGCTTACCGAAATCGCTGTAAAGCGCCTTAGTAATGCGTGCGACGAGACTGGCATATCGGTCGCTTTGTTTCATTAGTCTGCCGTCAAAGCTCGTAGCAGCAGTGTCTTGTTTCTTTTGGATACTCCACCTCTCGCTCTCCTTAGACGCAGTACAGCGATTTTGGTAGCACTGCAGCTATAGTACTTTCCTAAACAGAACACACTGACGCTCACCCGTTGATATGTTGAGGCGGATATAAACGTTGTGATACGTATCTAGAGGAGCTCTTGCGTAAGCGACCTACTAACAGTACATTCTGTTATACCGATTCACTTCTCGTATAAACAGTAGCATTAGCCACGATCATAAATTATACGCACGTTGAGATCACGTCGTAAACGGTACATAACAGATATTTAGTTTAAAGACGAAATAATCATTTTTCATGAATGTAATTAATTATTTTAACATTATGATTCGGTGCTGCAGGTTGATTATATGTTATGATCAATTATTACCAGATGTTAAATAGACGTATTTAAACGTTGTGCTTGTCTGTTACAAATGGAAATGCTAGTTGTTATATGTATACATAAGTTCCTTCCATAATTACTTCTTTGCGCTTTACGCTTTTACAGTAGGATCACAAATAATGTTCAGAAAGGTCTTATTGTTAAATTTCAAATTATCTCAGAACGTTTGTGTGATGCGAGTTGCTTTAAATAACTTGAGTCTGTGTAGCCTCCGGGCTATTTTAATGTCACTTAATTTTATTTATAAAATTCTTAAATTCCACAATTTTTTAAATTCAATCCTGCTGGGATTCTTTCGCATTTAGATTTGAGACATCTATCATCCGAATTGAAAATTGAAAATATATCATAATAAATAAATAAGAAAAAATTCACAAACATCGCGTGAATTGTGTACATTCTCTAATTTGTTTATTGAATATAGGTCAGTAGATTTAAATTCTCACAGCGTTTTTAATAAAAATATACATTTTTAATAAACAGGGATCAATTAATCAAGTAGCATTGAAAACGTAAACAAAAGATGTACGTCGATATACAAGAAGTTAGCCTGCATTGCCGCTTGCAGTTTAACCATGCTTGACTGACCTTCTGACTTTGTATAATAGTCTTTATAGCTATTACAAATAAAGTTGATATTAGTAGTCAATTTTGTAGCGGTAACTGATACGTTTGCAGTAGCTACCTACTCGTGTAATCACAAGAGCGTGATGGCCGTGTTTTTTCTTCATGCGGTACAAACATAAGTGCGCCTCACAGTCCAGGGTGGTTATGATAGTTATGAATGTATGCAATTAGTCGTCGGTCACGCCGCTTGTTGACTTTAATTAACGAGCGAGCAGTACAACCTTGCGCTTTGGAATCTCATATTACCCTCTATTATTTACTTACAAGCACCGCCAAGTGCGGTACGTTCCATTCATGCTAAGTATTATTTTTCGTTATGGAAGGTCACTATTTATTTCTAAGCACAAAGTTTCTGCACCGGCACCAGGTTTTTAAAGTACTGGAAAGGAGACCAGCATATAATGTCCTCCCACAAGGTAGACAAACGATCTCATGTTCGTCGGAAGAGTCAGGGTGCAGGCCGCTTCTAACCGATCCATTCTATTTGAAATTTATCGGAAAACCTATATCTAGCAATAGAAGTTATACTGCTGTTTTGTTAATGGTGAATTGGATATAACAGGCACTGAGATTCTTTTTGAAAACTTTTTTTTTTGGGACACGACCATTTTAGCAAAAAGTTTCTTTAGAAAAGCGTTTGCAAACATTTGGGCGAAAGTATTTAAGTTTAAAGAGCGTCTATTGAAATGTATCTTTTTTGTTTTTAAGTGGCAAATCATGTTTTTCGTAATAACGATAAAGTTTTTGGCCAATGTTTTACTTACTTTGAGCAGTTATCTTAAACCTCACGACCTTATGATATAAAAATAAAACAAAAATTCCACGACCTTATGATATAAAAATAAAACAAAACACCTATCATCACTTTAGACCGAGCAAGAGTATACCGATATAAGAAATATCGAGTAACATGTTCGTAAGTATGCCTGACATGATTGAACGTCAAAAATAATAAAATTAACTTTATATAGTCCAATAAATATTACTATCATGTAATACGAAGATCGTATATAAAGTATTGGTCAACGTCATCATTCCCGCCATTTTTCAGTTTCAGTTTTCAACAAGACCGGCTGTTGCTTGCACCCGGACACTTGTGGATGACGGTCCTACGATGCCCGTAGTCTGTAGTCTCCACTCCAGATCCTTTAGGTCCCAGCGTCCATCTGCTCTGAATGCTGTGGCCTACTCACTGCCGCTTGATTTTCAATCCACTAGGCTATGTTGGATTTACTTTCGTTCGTATACGGATCTCCGCATTCCTGATTCGATTTCATATAGAAATATGAGCATAGCCATGGCTCGTTGAGCGTCAGTGAGCTTGCCCATGAAGCCCGAGATGACAGACCTTATTTCACCATTTAGTCATCACTAGTAACACATATAATGTATTTGTTTTAATAAATATAAACGAACAGCAAATAATTGCTGAAAAAATTTTCATCCTCAAAATTTCATTCAAATTTTCATTTCATAAAAATAATCAAAAATCAAACATAGACTAGGTTATAGAAATATGAAAACATTCTATTCCAATTATCAAAACTAATCAAATGCTTGATTAGTTATGGAAGATTTCAATTAAAATTTCTGTGATTTTAATCAAAACGAAGTTTCTATCTAGCCAATCTGTAAATAATTAAAAAAAAAACCCAAATGTAATCACTTTTTTACTTTTGTTTGTCGTCAAATAAAGTGACGACCGTACACGTAGTACGCAAATAAAAACACTTATTGTAGTATTAGATAAGATTGTGAGTTGTTTAGCTGTTTAAACATAACCATGTTGGTTAAATAGACAAATATTCGCGACGGTTCAACGCCTCGTTAAATTTAAAATGAATCATTGGACAAACTTGTCGTAATATTACATGCCAATTAAATATTGAGATTAAATTTACAAACGATATCGTATTTTACAACTGTGAATTATATTTTATTCTAGTTCAAATTTAAATAATCTTTAATGAAACATCTTTTTAGACGGAATGCCTCAGACCATGAAAAAAAATACAAAATAAAGTCGATATACGCGAAACTATATATGTCATTAATATAAAATTACAACATTTATTAAACATTGAAATAGCCTGGAATCGAAAACATCATTTCCAAGTTTGGTTATTTTCCTATTAAGTCACTTACGAAATTTGACAATTTTAAAAACTAAAGATGGAATATTTCTGTATAATTTCAGGGAATATATTTTAAAAGCGTGTATACTTTGCGCACAAAAAGATTTACTAACTCGAGGAAGTCGAGTCTTAGAGACAAATAATTTTTTTTTTGCTTCTGGTGATTTAGAGTTTAAATGAAATAAAGGGACTACTTAACGCCGTAGCACGGACTTCGAGCGAGAAAAATCTTTAAAAGTGCATTGCTTGATAACGGAAATCAAGGCGATACTTAAGTACAAACTATATGGTTCAATGCCATAGAGTTTAAATTTCTATAGGTAGTTTAAATATAGGTCGCTATGATTATAGTACAACCATAAACATCCATATATCATTCATTACATTATTAAGTTTCAATATTCAAATGCATAATATTTCTAACATACCATAAAGTATCGAGAAGAGCAAGGGATACCTACTCAGACATTTAAAATACTGCCTTCACACAACATACTATAGCGCCCGGCATTTGAATTGGCGCGTCGGAAATATCTTTCATAAAAAAATTCTATATCGCAGTATATCTATTTATATTCTGTATCCATTCTACAAGGTCGTTTGGCCCGGTTATAAGCGAGGCAGTTCTATCAAAAGATGGACAACAAATAAAACTCATTGTTTTTAGAAGCATTCAAAAAAATTTTGATTGTAATTTGTAACCGCTGTTAGAAGCAAATAATTCACATAGTACGGAATGTTTATAATTAAATATAGATTTCCTTAACCTACTATGCAACAAGGTTAAAATAGTGTAGTCATTATCATGTGCCCACATTCATTTACTGAATGCACAAAGGCCAATGTCTTCCACCTTTCACCCACTTCCGGCCGCTGTTCTGATGCCGTCTGCCCATATGGAAGAAGGTCGTGTTACACCTCTGCGTTCTATTCGCGAACTCAATTTCTTTCCCCATCTGTCTTAACCTACATGCCAGTTACTTAAAAAGCTTTGTTTTAAATCGATCGCTATCAATTTGTATGTTTTACTGTATTTGTATTGTACCTACATAAAACCTGTGTTAGATTTAGTTTCATTATTATTATAGAAATCAATTAACCAATTCAAGATCAACAAGTATAAAATTATTTGGGCTGCTTCGCACGTTTGGTATATCTCCCCATAGATATCTTTGAAGAAGGCCTATGCGAGAAAAAGCATTAACTAGATTAAAGGGATTAACAACCAGATAACTTCGACAGGAAATTATACAAGACCACGTGGATCACCTACACAGTGATATAACAGGCCTCCTAATTCCTAATACACAAGAAAGCAGAGTATAAAATGACATGGTAATAGGTCGATTATACCAAGGCGTTTCAAGATGGACGCCTCCTTCAGTAATAACGAATGGATTCAGAAGAAGAAAAGACAAAAGAGAACGACGTAGAGATTCAGAGTATAAAGAACATCTCACGAACGATATTAAAACATGCTCGTAAAAAAAAAAGCAGATTTATTACGAATTAGTGTGGTTTATAATACGATATCCATTCGACCGATTAATGCCTTTTTAAGACGAACAGCCCAGAGAAACTCAGCTAGGTTGAATATTTTCTTGAAATGAAATTATATTTTGACCAAATAATTTTTAAGGTGTGCTATCTTATTTGAAATCGCGCACAGTTTAACACCTTTTAGGTCACACACCTTTTTAGAATTTTTTTAAATACATACAGAAATAGGTTTTTCTAAATTTTTCGAGATCCTATTTTAAAATCGCGTATATTGCCAAAAGAAACAGTTATTAACTCGGTGAAGTCGAGTCTTGTGTACACAAAGTTTGTTTTTGTTTCTGCTATTTACATTGTGTATATCACAGTTTCTGGGAAAACCGTTAATGTTTTTGTGAGCATACAATAAATTTTCATACACGTGTTGAGAAGCAACGCCTAATATTTTAATATTTTATTGCTTATACATTGATATATTACTGAAAATATGTAACATAGAAACACTTTGACATTTTAAAAGGCGATTGCTAATAAACGAGCCGATTATAATGTGGCAACCCCGAGCGTGACCCACATCCCACGCCGCAACGATATGTGCACGCGCCAGTGATATCCAGTAAAGGAAAATTACTGGGCGGTAATTGCTGGCCGTGTTACGTGCGATACATGTTATTGTTCCTGCAAATTTGACGAATAAGTGAAGATTAGCCGAGAGATGGATATGGAAGCTGCGAATATAAATAAAACAAACTTGCTCTTTCTTTCTCTAAGCTTCATTAAATAAGTAACTTTTTTTTGGCAGCTGTGTACGTCATTGCAATACATTGTCATGCAGTCTTGTAAATACAAAAACTTTAAAAATGATCCTATTATAGTGTGAATGATAAAAAAAATGATTAAACCTCCGTAATAAATTGTGCTATTACTGTGTCAATGATATTTTAAAAGTGGCCTGAAAACAAATCTGTTCGAGTTTGTTTTGAGCTTTCAGATCAGGGCGTGTTTTCTCTTGACGTACAGTAAATATAATTTACAGTCACTGTAAATTATTTTATGTGAAAAAAGATAATAATTAACGAATACTTTACTTTCGGTTCAACTTTAAAAGTTGGCTAATACCATATATATTTTTTGCCATTAAATGACGTTTGCATGCTTTTATTAATAACCCTATAACTGCTGGATAGGCTATGAATAAATAGGTATATATACATAGATAGATAGACAGGCAATGGGTTATCAGCGTTGTAGAACGCTGATAACCCTTAGCCTAGAACTCTTTAGTGTTACTAAGTTCGTGGGCGCCACCGGATGCCTCGGTTCAGGCCTGAACTTTGCCTTGGGTCGAGGAGAAAGTTCATGGCATTCCGAGTCGAGGATGCACAAAGCCGAAGATCTGGACCGGTTCCTATTTTCAACCGACGGACAATATGCAATACTTGTCTTTTGGCCAATGAACCTAGATTATTTAAGAATAACTGTAGAGGTCACGCCAGAACAGAATATGTTCTGGTATTAATAGATATTCGTAAGTGGTAATGTATATAATAACGGATTTTAAAGTTTGATAATGTATTTGCGATATAAACAAACATATTGTTCAATATCAAAGTTGATGTAGTCCCAAGTCGGCGTTATCAATTCCATTCGTGGTCACGGCTAGCAATTAGTTATGGTCGTAAACTGATACAGTAAACTTAACATCGTAATACGTGAACGATCGTGTATAATTTTTAAACTAAATTAATGATAGGGAATTTTAGTTTTTTTTTATTTCAAATAATTTATATTAAAGACTAACTATTAAGAATTTATACGAAATAAATGAATTTTATAATTATTTAATTTTGATGTTTTATTTCATTGATACCGTAGTAGCATTGAAAGGTTTTTCTCAAAACGACATAGCTCGGCGCACTGCGGTAAGTGGCAAAGGCACGCCCGAAGGACGCCGTCCTTTATAGAATACACGTACTTTTTAGTCATCACTTTAAATAATATATAAATTAGTGGTCCTTTAGGATGGAATTTAAATAAAAAATCAAGACGACAATGTTGACGTAAGGTGTATAGCAGCTTAACACTACACTACACTATACTACACTACACTCACTATACTGTGAAAAGGACGGTTAAAATTGAGTAACTGGGCACACTGGGCCTAGTCGGAATGGCAACTTAGTGCCACCGGGTACTGGGATTTCTTAGCAAGTGTTAAAACACTTGAAATTGGCGTAAACAATAGCATTATCATCACGCAATGACCGGTATTTCGCTGCCCACAACCACCGACATCCCGCGACGACACACCTAGTGAGTCTATCTATCTACAATAGCATCCATCTTACAAATTCAAATATAACCCAACTTTTCTAAATTATTATCAGAAATCTCTTACCTTCTAATGAGTTTTAACTCACTCTCTAATGAGTAAGTTACAACTTATAATATCTTAAGGCACTAAAGTTACTGCATGCAGAATGTTGCATTTCTTTTCGCGGAAGACATATTATTATATACGGAGGGCAGTATCATCTTATATACTGCCTTAACGTGTCACAACTGGTATAAACATGTATATATTGTTCGTGTTACGAAACTATTTACGTATCACAGGTGTACCAAATAGTCCACGTAACATAAATAGGCCTAGCTGTCAGTAACTGCGTCACGAGTCGGCCAAAACATTTGTGTTTATTGGAAGCATGCCAATTAATAAATTCATTAAATGAGAGAAATATATTTATAAGACGCTTAAATTTCATCGATATTTTAAACAATACTTAATTTTAATATTCATAAAAGTGTTATACAGGGTATGAT
>DWIC01000911.1:0-10192 GCA_018248135.1 Battus belus | reverse complement strand
CCCATGTATAGACCACTTCATGGCTCGTTAGATAACTGTGTGCTATTTTTAGTTGGTAGAGATCCCAAATAATCTAATCCTATACATAGAAGACTGGAGTGGAAATTGTAAACACAATAAATTGTAAACAGATTGTAAATTAAAACGTTCGAATCATATATAAGAATATTACAATCATGATCACAACGACAATCAAACTATGTTACGATTTTTATTTAAAATATAAATATTTTGTTGCAACTCAGCAACTCATTATTTATTTCGACAATGACCCAATGATATGGCAATGTATCACATTCTGTTAAAATATACGATAAAATCACGATTCGATAACAGTTATTGGTACTCTTTCCGATTATCAAAGGGGTTACGTACAAACTGTTTCCGGTTTTGTTTTTTTCGACCCCGTCTCCGCATCCGGCGGTGTGTGAAAGGCACTCGAGAACGAGTGTCTCAGATCGCGGCATCAACGAATGATAATCATTAATTCTATTTCGGGAACAAACGGGCGAGGGTAATCGGGACTTTGAAATATGAAACTTATTCTTAACTTTGTTTATTTCCTGCTTTATAATAGAGAATATATTATCAAACTAATACTTCACAGTGTGTAAAATTATATTTATTTAAGTAGGCATTTACATGCGCTTTTGAATATTCGATTATTTTAAACATTATAAGTAGTAAGCTACCACCGGCTTGAAAAGTTGATCTGTGTGAATCCGGCGAGAAACTAAACTGTTGCTCTTTTAAATGAAGTTTAACAATTTTTCACGTGTACATGTATATGTGTACACTGAATGAAGGATTTCTTAACTTTATAAAAACGAGTTCTAAGTGTAAACTACTAAACGAGAGACTACATTTAATGTATTAGAAATTAGGTTTAGTTGTTGAAAGCACTTTATACTACGTTAATTCGCAGTTATTTCCTGACAAACTTTTAAGACTACACATTTTTAATATTTTCCGATACTTCTTAACAAATCACTCTCATTGTAAGTTGGTACACGTAACACAAATTAAACAGTACCTTCGACGACGTCGTTTCAGCCAATAGACGATCACCGCGAGGCAGAGGCCTCCCTCCCAAAATATCAGGAGAGTTACGATTGCATTGTGATATTACGATTTAAAGAGGGCGCTGCTGCCCATCCTCTTTGAACTGGTTTTTAAGCAGCGGCATTCTTATATAATTAATGCCCCGAAAATGAATAATAGAAAACCATGTATCCCGGGAATCGAACCTGTGACCTATAATCGTAAGTCCTTAAAACCTGTTGAACTATAAGGGTCCATTTTAGAATAGATTGCCGCTGGGGCTTAAAGGTTCTTGATTGTCAACCACGGAGCACACAGCGTAGCATGTCCGCCCACATGGTAGACAGATGATGTTATTAAGGTCTTTGGAAGGCTGGGGTGCAGGGTGCATACTCTGGTGCTATTCGAAATTGAAGGCCTATGTAAAGTAGTAGACGTCCTATGATTGGAAATATGATCATCATCATACCTATATCATCATCACAACTGAATTTTCGTTTACTTTTAAACCTGGGGAATCATGTTTGAATTTTAAAAGATTCGATCACTTTGGTAATCCCTGATTTAGAATCTTACGTATCTCTCGGGCACACTAGAACTCGGTCATGTAATTTGTTATAGCAAGATCTCCACACAACCGTCTGCAAAGTTCGTTTGTTTACCTACTCCGCTATATTCCGCACAGATTCAACGCACGTTATTTATGTTTATTGCTCTTGTGTCAGATCGTGAAGTTTTTAACATACAGTACATCTACTTGTACAAAAAGTAGAAACTGACAAAGCGTTCATATTATATTGATAAGTGAATCTTTCAGGATAACAAAGTACAGTGTGGTGTTCAGATACATAACGTAAATTAAACGTAAAACGTTTCGTATATTCATAATAAAATAAAAACTGATATAAAATAAGTTCTTGCTAATTAGTTAAATAATATTGACCTCTACCTAATCAACCTGTATATTACAAGAAATATCGACCAATGTACAGACTCATCACTATGTCTCTGGAATCCTTAAGCTTAGAAGCTTTGGTATTTGGTAGACATATTCATCACGTCAAGTAGGGGTTAGCTAAGACAGCTCATTTTATTATAGAAACCTATAAAGTAGGGAACCAGTATTATAGTAAAGTTTGATCGAGTGCGACAAGGTAAATGTCACCGTTAAGGTGTGATAGGAGAACTCACCCCACTCTCCTGGCTGGTTGCAGGCGGCTGGAGGCCATGTTCCTCGTTGTACCTCCGTCTGGCGCGCTGCCGCAGAAGGGCAGACGCGTCAGGCTGTCCGAATTGGAATATCTGTTCCTCTTTTGCGTTCAGAAACTTCTCGCTTCCAAACTCCGGTGCGAATTCTTGCCGTGATTGCTTCGCGCCTTCATTTAGAAAGTCCGTGCTGATGAACTCGCCGTGTCCGCCTTCCAGAATATGTGCTGTGAGACGTAGGGAATCGGACGTGGCGCGAAGATCTTGCTGCGGTTCAGCTCTGTAACCACCGCATATCTGACTGAAGGTATTGAAGTACTCCGTTGCGAGATCGCTGCGCTGGTTCGAGTGTGCGTCTCCCAGTGGAGGCGGGTCCGCTGGTAGGAAGTTGTTTTCCATCGCGTCATGCCGTAGCGCCATACCGATCGCATTTGTACTTAAATTTACACATCACTGTCGACGTCCACACACACTCATCGTGTCGGTGATCTCGCTTTTAACTGTAAAACTTTGCTTGTTCACGTTCCGATTCGCAGAGGCCACCCGTAAGCAGTCAAAGAGACCGAAAGAATTTACATTCGATTTGAATTCGACTAGCGAGCGTTAAGAGCGAATCCCGAGATGGATCTGTGAAATTCGTTGCGGGCATAAAGCGAGCAGGTAAGCTGCGGTAAGGTAAGGTAGCGACCGGTGTGCAGTGCATCAAACATCTAATGTTACAAAAAACCATTACAATCGATACGATATACGATATCGAAAATCTATCCACTCGTTGTACGCGAAACGATCATGTCCACGACTTGCCGACATAACTTTTAAAGGGAGTAAAGTGTGATTTGAACTGTTAATTAACTAACGTACATTTTATAAATATTATATTAATCTTAAATAAATAGGGAAAATCACAAAAAAATATCTTCTACATACTTTTCACGTCTTTGAATATTGATAGACCTAGTAGAGACAGGTGTACGTCGCTTCATAATTCTATGGTAAAAGAGCCTGTAGGACAAAAACTGGTGGTTCTTAATAGGAGGCATTTATGGGTGATGTCGAAGTGGAATTTGCAGTTTGATCGGGGTTCCTGGGAGTAGAATGGAGATGAAGCTGGATGTAAAGCCTCTGTTAAGGTAAGAAGCTCTTTGGCTCACTGAGTAACTTCGACTTTGGTCTCTTCTTGATACTAATTCACCGAATGACATTGTTACTGTAATTAGGTTTATGCTACATTCATTTAGCGCTCTATGACATGTTCGCAGACAATTATTTTTATCATCATCATTGCAGTCGTAGGACGCTAACCGCTGGAAGTAGGCCTCTCGCAGATATTTCGTCTATCGACGATCTAATATATTCAGATAATATCAATAATCTTTTTGTTATCCATCCGTGCGTATATATGGTTAGGTAAAAACATCATTTCACACAATACTAGGTAGAGCGCTAACTGATACACTCACGAATGTGCCGAAGCGTAAATCATCTTCGCCGTCGAACAATGCAAGGGTAAGTCAGGCGTCGCATCTTGCGAACACCTTTAAATATCTTTGTGCAGTTAATAATGGATCAGATTCGGTGCGCGAAAATGCAGGTAGTGAATAGAGAAATTTAACGTGGACATGCCTTATTTCGATATAGTCCACCGCTAGCGAATCATTAGACCTCTGAGCCCATACTATACGATCAGTGACAGCCCAAGCCGAGGTCCCCTCGTGGACGCCTTTGAGCGTAGTCACTCCATGGAGCGCTCACCGAAGCGATCTAAGAGCTCGGTAGTCTCTCAATCCGGTAAAATAGTAATATGTAGCGGCCCGTGCCGAGGCTCTTGTGGGAGGTCTTCGGCGAAGCACTCTGCGCCCTGCCATCTCGAACCTGCGGAATCTACAAATGCCACTAGGGCAGCAATGAGATTCGGATAAAACAAAATGTGTTTCATTATTATAAAAAATAGGAATAATTCCGGTCTAGAAAACGTCAACGCCGTATTAACAAGTATATAATACTGTTTTACCTCATACTATTAACAGAACCGCATATAATCAAATCACGAAAATCAACTATTGTTACAGAAATAATCAATGCTTAACGAAAATGTTAATGTTAACGAAAATGCCTTGTGTTTTACTATAATTTCAAAATTTGTCAACTTCTGTTTAAATTTAATATTGTCTCTTCTTACTTTTTATAATATTAAGCAGGCAAGAAAGTTATGTCGCTTCCTTAAGGTAAATTCACGCGACTATATTTTTTTATTGTTAATTAACAGTATATTCACCTTCGTTATCAACAATATTTTACCGTCTAGTCTACAAATTTTTAATGCAGTTTAAAATCAGTCGATTTTTCTGTGAAATAAATCAAGACAGCGACATGACTTTCCGGTACCCTTAGTACAATAAATAATTCAATTATTTTCATATCAATTCCGTGCGTTATATAAATTTTAAGAACATATTCGTTGTTGAAAAAACTTTATATTTGCCGCGTAAGTTATCAGCGAACATTTCCGGGAGTAAAGGCTAGTTTACACAGAAAACGATCGCCGTACGACCGTACAGCGGTTCCCAGTGGGACCAAGCCCTACAATTGTAACACGCTCCCTTGTAAACCGTTTACGTACATCGCAAACAAATACCATTCTTAACACAAAAGCATAAAGTATACAATGAATTAAAAACAACTCGTGGTACAGTCGACAAAAAAAGTGCACGCAAAAAAAAACCGCGGCGGTGTCGACTCGCACCGCAGCGGAAGTGGTCAGCGTCGAGCGCCGAATTTATTTGCGGGCTGTACCTACACGTATTGGGTTGCAAGGATGTTCTCTGCTATAAAGATAACCGTATTCGCATACATACGTCATTTCAAAATGCATCGGAACCGATGTTTTTGAACGCGATTGTACAAAAACTGCACGAAAACCCTCGTTCACAGAACGACAAGAATAAAAACATCTTTTACTGCTTCATACAAAATTAGGATAAATCACCAATGTATGTAATTAAAATTCGTTAAATAGAAATTAGATAGATCAACAACATTATTAAGGGCGTCGGTAGAGGCTAGATATATGCCGCTTCTTACCGGTCCTACTAAAAATCTACAAAAGAGACCTATAAATGAAGGTAGGATCTTCAATAGATGGAAAGTTGATGATGATGATGAAGAAGTATTTCGATAGAGTAAATATCATCAGCACTATTAACCACGAATCTATGACATATCGAATAACACCTGAGTCCACCACCTGACTAGGGGAACCACAAATTACCTGAACTCTCATGGACATTCAGGTAAATATAAACCGCATTTTTATCCGTTAAAAGGATATTTTAATTCAAATATTTATTGCAGTTCATTAATAATATAATATTCGCATAAACTCTAGTCTGTTTTAGCCCATTAAAAGGCACAAACCTCCTCAAAGTTCGCTATGGTGACCTGTCACGCTCTTCCCGTATCCATTAACTGCCTGAAACCACTATGTCGTCAGTCCACCTTTTTTTATTATTGTTGGTAGTGAAATCTTTCAGTATTCAAGATAGGGGCTGGGCCTCTGGGAGAAGGACAGTGGTATGTGGGATTCCTACCTACTAAAACCACCACGGTGATCGCTATCTGCGCGATGTGGGGGACCGCGGTATGTCCCGACAAGGGAACGCCGGGTAACGCCGAACGGGTAAGTTAGGTGTAGGTTGAGCCGTGGTAGCCCAGTAGTAGATGACTAAAGACCTGCGATCACAGGTCGCGGGTTCGATTCCCGGAATACATTCTTATAATTCAGACATTTTTCAATAAATAGTATTGCGGTCGCTCCCAAATAAGTTAAGAGAGGATGGAGAGCACCGTCCTTTATGTTTCATAATACTACACTGCAACAGCCAAATCGTATGCCAAGCGTGACGATTATGGCATATCCACGGAATATTTTCTTTAGGAGAGGCATATGCAGTGGGCGTCTACAAGTAGAAACAACGATGACGACAAAATGTAGATGAAATTTGAAAAAATCACTCGAATTTTCCTATGAAATACGAAGGAACTTTTTGCCCGAACTTTTATCTGAAGAAAAGTATAGTCATAAAATATCCATTATTTTCTCACATTTGCCGACTGTATTTTTTTCCATACATTTATTTCCGCATCGGTTAACATTTTCCATAACTTAGAAGGACATCAAAGGAGATGAAACGTAAGTAACCACAACACGGCAATGTTGGAAAACACTTATACAGAGAACTCGGTTACTCTTTGATCCGATCAATTCGATAAACAGAAACCTTATAAACACACATGTTTTTTAAGTAAAAATATACATTTATACGTAAATATTTATATTTCATACGACTATTTTAAAATATACACTAAACATGAAAAACATCTTCATTTAACATATTATTTGTGCAGTTCTTGATATAAGTGTAAAAGCTTTAATGAAAAATTTATCGACCGTTTACGGTCAATTAACATATGTGCGTTATAAAAATCAATGGTTTCAGAAATAATAAATAGCATCATGATAATCGTCTTTTCAGCCCCTATACTCCCTCTACAAACATAGGTCTCCCCCAAAAAATCTATGGGAAAATGTACCGTAATCGCTACCCTTGACTGAAGGGTTGGTGGTCGCAGTATGGTGTATTATGGTACACTGAGGACGCTGCTGCTTTCCTATATATGAGCAGTGACTATCTTGAATAATCAATGTATAAAGTGTTAATTAAATAAGATTTAATCTCGAAAATCGAACCTGCGACCTGCCTTAACAAGTCTCAGTTCTTTACTGCTGCGCTGCCATTGCTCAAGTATCAATTTGTTATGACAATATAGTAAAAAAAGTCTTTTCAAAATTCGAAATACTACTCTTTAAAATTAATGATTATTCAATATATGAAGGTGCAGACTTTGTATTGATCACTTTATACAGCGTGATTGGAAATAGTTGTAAATGTTGAGTTATTCTCTATGAAATCAGGTACACGAGATCCTGCTTAAGCTCATCAAATAGTCCTGTATTTAAATTATGAATACAATTTAGTTACTTGAGATCATTGCTGTATAAATAGACGATAATAGCGTCCTTGATTTAATAAATAAAAGTATTTTATTAGTATCCAAACAAAAATAAATCTTTGGCTAAATAAAGGAGAAAAAAAATAAAGCCAACATCATTAAAATGGCGTCTGAATCTGTAATTTGAAAGACTACCTTCAACACTATAAATATACGTTGATATACAAAATGAGGGTAGATCGAAAAGTAACAAAACAATGACACTTAAAGCCGTCGTCGCATCCATGCATCCTCGTTGCAGAAACGAATTTATGCGACGAAATCCGTTCCCCGAAATGAATTATATTTAAAAATATATAATTTTACTGTCACTTGAAATATAACACTTATTGCGTTGGCATAAGAGCCACCGAACGAAAATAGTGATAATTCTAAATGTTTTATTCCAGTAATGGGAATGCCAATTATTAAAGTTTTATCAAAAAAGGTCTTTAGTTTTTGAAATTCGTTACATAAATATTATATGGAATGTAGTAGATTTAATTTCGTAAATACGAAAAATTGACGCTTTCATTGCATAGACATATCTACTAGCGAGACCCGAAAGTAATGTCGCATTCTAAATATAAATTTACACGACTACAATTTTAGTTTTTTTATTTCTAATCAACAATATATTCGCATATATTATCAACAACCTTTTGTCATCTAGTATACAAATTTTGAATGTCGGAGCGGTATTTATTTTTGTCATTTAAATATTTCTATATCGAATAATATGAATTATATGTAATTAAAACATACGTTTTATTTTCATAAATGGTATTAAAATAATGTTTTACGGAATGTCATTTAAAAATTTTGTTCCGTTTAATACAAATAATTTTGAGATTTTTATTAGTCGAAATTTTTATTAGCCAGTTTTTCAGTGCCTTGTAAATAAACTAAAAAAAATTATAAAATATAAAAAATAATAAAAAATATGTGTTCATTGAATCGCTATCCACTATGGATCATCTATAGTGATCACTTGAGTTTGTGAAGAGAAAATCAGAAGCACTCATTTTATTATATTTTTTTTTTGTTGTTGTTTAATTGTTGTTGTGCAATTTTATTATACATTTTTATAATATATTGTGAACTAATGTTTTAGTACCGATGTATATCTAGCAAAATCAGGCAATATTGTGTGTACCAGAAAGTAATGTCGCTTTCTGAGTTACATTCACACGACAACACTTCTCACTAGTTTTTATTTCTAATCAATAATATATTCACCTTAGCTATCAACAACGTTTTGCGATTAGTGTAAAAATTTTCATGTCGGAGCAGTAAAAATAGGTCGGTTTTTCTATAAAATAAATGCACAGAAACAACATTAACCAACAATATAGAAACTAGAGTTATAATGAGGTCGTCCTAAAAACATTAAAAAGAACAATAAACTTAGTTGAGTTTTTCTAATCATTACAAAAATATCCTCAATAATATTTTATCATCATCATTTCAGCCGTAACATTTACACGTCTGAACGAAGGCTTCTCCCATAGATTATAACATGGTTGGTTGTAAGCGGTCTGCATCATATTTAGAAAATTTCATTCTCAAGCGATTTCACCATTAAAAATACACTTATAACAATTGTTTTTCAGAACTTTAAAATTTCATTGCATTATATTTATTGAACATTGCAAGGAAATTTATTATATAGCGTAAACAGTAGCTTAAAACAATATACATTGACAGTTTAGATCTGAAATCGAGAGCCGGCGTTTGTCCGCGGCGGTTAATGGATATGTGCAAGTAAATTATCCAATCAAGGCGACCCGTTATTCGGCTCGAGGTGGCGCCAGCCTCCGTCGACGTCTGCGCCGGCGCAGAAACTTTCACTCCAGTGGAAAGTTGTCCATTGTTTTACGATCCATTGCTGGCTTATTTAATGAGGGAATTGAAAACCATGCGTTACCTTTCTCGATTATCAATTTTAAAACCTGTCACTATCGTCATATTGAACGCGTTATACATCGAATTGGAGTTAGTTTACTACAAATATTCAGTTCTTTCAAAAACTAACTCGATCGTGTGACATTAGGCGAAAAAAAAACTTTTATAACTTTGAAGAAAAGAAGAAAGAGATAGTTATAACCAAAAACGAAATAAATAATGAAAAATTAGTTAAAAAATCCACTACATTTCTGAACGATATATAAGAATGTGCCATTTATGACAAGAAAATTTTAACGAATTTAGACGATTATAGTCAAGGCTGCTGTGCAGTGGGCGTCTATTGGCTGACATGAAGGTGATGGCGCAGAATTAAATTCAACAACCTTATCAGCTTTAATTACATATTTATACCACAAAAACTCCATCATATCGATAGTTATTATGGCATTAACAAGGGATAAATGTATTTGTTTTTATATACATAGATCAATTAATTTATCTTTTATTTTAATAATATTATGGAGACCGGAAAGTAATGGCGTTTTCTTAAGTTAATTTCACACGACTTCATTTTTATCGAGTTTTTATTTCTTATCAACAATATACTTTGTACCTTTTTTTATACCTTTATTTCATCATTATCAAATTTTCAATGCCAATGGTAAAAATTAATCCGTTTTTATGCAAAGTTCTGCAGAAACGACACAACTTTCCATTCAGCTAATATATACAAAGATAAATTAATTTATTCATTATCAAACAAAACACGCAATGTATATTACACATAAGCGAAATAGACTTAATAACCCTGTTTTAACTAACTCCTCTGTACCAATGTACCTTGAGTTGATTCCATTGTGGATAGCGTAAATTGGGTCACTAACATTAATGGAAGGATTTTTTTTTTTTGAATGTATTTGAGTGCGTTTGACCTCAATCTTGCCTGATGGGAAGCAACGATGAGATCTAAGGTGGTGCACGCAAGCTC
>DWIC01000910.1:0-10192 GCA_018248135.1 Battus belus | reverse complement strand
TGTAGCGCTTTGTACATAGCCGCGAAATTCAAAAGACAAAAAGGCGGAAGGGAGATATTTGACAACCTATTATAAATTTTTGGTTCACCTGTTCTTTTTCCAGTAGTCTCACTAGGCTCACTAACCATCCATAAATGTCTGATTTCCAAACAGTGCCAATGTACAATAATATTGGATAAAACCAGATTATTTTAGAATAGATTATCCAGAAGCTTTTACCTATCTCGCCTGCATGACTAGATAGAGAAGTTTGTAAGCCGCTACCGTCGAATATTTACTCGACTTAACCTTATTCTGTATTAAAACAGTAATTTTCAAGTATTGAAATTCACCAAATATTACTAATTTCTACTTTACTTATTGTTACTACAATTGTTATCAAGGTGGAAATAAATAAAATATTATAAAAAATATTAATTAATTCATTTCGATACTGGTCGAAAATGTGGAATTTAATACAAAAACGTTTATGATATGTGTTTACGTAAATTGCTTAAAAGATGGATAAACTATCCGGTGTTAAGCACTCGTAATCAATAAAGCTATGTAAATGGATATATCATAACTAATAACTTACGATCTTGCTCTGCAGTTATTGCTTCATGGTTGACATAAATGAAGAATAAAACTGTTTTTTCTCTCTCCATTATTGGGTGGATACACAGGTGGTTTCACTAATACATTGGGGATACTCGTTATCCTTGATTTGGTATAAGTGTCCGAGTGGGGTAAACTGATTCGGGATCATCCAATTACGACCCTACACTACTCTAGTTACAGTAGCTCCTAAGTTTTTGGGGTCTATTCTACACGTTACAACTAAAGTTATAAAGTTCTTACAAATAAACGATTTATTATTATAGTCAATTATTTATGTTTACATTCGTACCTATTTTGCATTACGTTAACAATCATTAAAATTATTTGATTCAATGAGAATATACTTATAAGCCTTTGTTTTTCTGCAATCGTAGGTTGGGGGTTGGACACCTGGGATATAGTCTTAAATAACTCACACTTTGCATTAATTATACAGAATTGTAACGCACGAGTACTATAATACCCCATTGCGATTGCCAACCCATCTGCCAAACGTAGTGATTATGGTACATCCCCCATAGATACCTTTGGGCCAATGCTTTGGGGTGGGGAAGAGTCTGAAGCGACGACGACGATTTTTGAAGTTATTGTCTTATTTATTTTTAAAAAACGAAAATGTCTTTATTACGCCACAATTTTTATAAATACTTACAATTATGTTATCTTTACGGAATATAGCTCAAACAACGGAACAAGTCAAAAGCTATTTATTTTAATTTTATTATATGTATGCTCTAATTTGCAGCTTTTTGTTTTTATTTTTTGTTTCTAATGACTGGCGAGTATTAATTCAAATTAAGTCGTTTATAATTTTTTATGGAATACAGTTATGATACATCGTTAGCGTTTTTTTTGTTTGTTTTTATTTATGTACTCGTACTATAATATAATAAATAATATGTGGAGTATATATTTTAAGTGGCAAAAATTAAATGTAAAGTGTGGTATTACAGATACTGACGAATATAGCTCAGTCTTTCAATTCTCTTTCTATTACTCTGTCTTGATAAAGCTGTCGGAATATTTGCTTGGTATATATAAACCGTATTAAAATGTTCAGAGTTAAGGTTTTTAATCTGTATTAATGAAGCGCAGTCTACCAAGGCTTCAACGCGCCAACTTAACATTTTAGTTGTCTCCTTATAACATAAGCTGCTTGGCAGCGGAGGCTCTATTGAATGTAAATTCATCCCGATCGATACTGTCCCTGTGAAGGATTGGAATGGATTACGCATATGTTCGGTTAGTTCTTAATGGAATACTGTACCTACAAGTCTGGAGATGGAAGCTAACTTACCTATCAGACTGTACTATATTCACATCTTGTTATGGTTTATTTGTTAATACATCTCCTGTAGATGATTGGTTATGGGTATAAAAACTTATACATCTATTTCCAATAGCTGTGTATAAAGTGATCATATTTTTTATTGGAATGGGGCAAGCCAATAACCTCTGGTACAAAGTCTGCAGATAGTAAACAATAATTAATTTTAATAAGAAATTTTCCCAATTAAAAATACTATACCATAAATGAGTTATTATTTCAGAAACTTATGATTTTTTGATAAGGTATTTAACATAAATTACTTACATAAATTGACCCATGATGTGCCTCTTTTAAACCTGTCTTTAGCTTTTACACCTATAACCAATTAAGACTTTTAATTTTATGTTATAAACAAAATGAATGTAACCTTAAAATAAACATTAATTAAGGCGTATTTTATAAAACAAATAACCGTTTGAATTGGGTATTTAATAATTTTTGAAATTGCTAATAAATATCTTCGTCATTTAAAGTTATCACAAGTGTCTAATACAAGAAATAATTATAATAGCAAAACTTAGTTAAGAAAATATGCTCGTTATTTTCAATGTATTAATGAAATATTCTTTACTGTGAAGTGGACAGTAACGAAAGTTACAGAATAGCCCCCTCGGATATCATTAAGGTGTCGAGATTTCCAACGGCCGATTGGGTTCGTAACATTGTAGATAGAGGAAATTCGGTTATTGGGATTAATGAAAGCGGAAACATTCCGATTTGTTATGTCCATTATCGTAGTTGATATTGTCCGGAGCAAAAAGTCGAATGGAAGAATGAATTAGTTGATAGGGTCGACTGATTGTGGGCCCTTCGTTATTTTTTTTTGGGAGGTATATTTTGACTGCTCCACGACATTGGCTTTTTTTATTTTATCTTGCTTGTATTTTATGTGATGGTTGTTATAAATAATTTAATTTTGTTTCAGGAAAAGTCGGGCGAACCATATTCCGGAAAATTGTCTGTGAAATCTGACTTAAGTCCTGTTTTTGGTAAGTATTTTGAATTTATATTGTACACATTAATTCCGATTTTAAGAATAAATAACAGGTTACTTTTTTATAAGTTTGGACTATAGATTATCGCATTTTGGGTACTACTGATGATTTATATTACAAACTATTATATCATCATTATCGTTTCTTTCTTAAGGATGCCCACTGTTGGACATAGACCTCCTTCATAGATTTCCAATAATATCGTTTTTAAGCTGCCTGCATTCAACGTTTCCGACGATCTTAAAAAGGTCGTGTGTCGTCTCCACTCCAGAACTTTGAGGCCCCAGCGATCACCTGTTGTGCTCGATATGTCGCCTGCCAACCGTTATTTCAAATTGTTAATCAGCTAATATCACACAGATTAAAAATAATTTTCTTTATGTTAATCATATAAAGTTTAACACTATTTTGGCTAAGGTCAGAAGAATTTCGTGTATGAATCTTAACATAATAATCTCGAAACAAAAAACTAAGATGATACACTTGACTTTATTAAACGTTGCTTATATCTAATATGACAAGTATAGCTCATGCTCGGATACCCGATTACCAATCTTGCATGACAAGTTGAAAGACGAGTTCCAACTATTATGGGTACTGATTTGTGTTTGGTTCTTTGTCGATGTCAATATTTACTAATAAGCAATTGGGGTATTTATATCCATGTGTGGTTCAGTGCTGAGCTTGTTAAATTATAAAAATACAGAGTTGAATAAAGTAATGCATATTTTAAATGTTGATTTAGATTTTGTAAACTAAAATGTGATGTATATTTCAAATACTTTATATGTATGTGAATATATTCATTGTCATTTCAACCAAAGTCGAAATCCAGATTGTCTGTCCACCTAGTGTGTGTACATCCTTCGCTACTTTTACCAGTCCTTGGTCTCCTCTCCAGAAAATTAAGGACCCAGCAGCCTGCCTATCATAATTCAACTTGTCAATACATTGGACTACGTCAGCTATATCATTCGTCTACGGATTATCTCGTTTTGGTAATTAAAATTATGTGAAATTTATATAAAAATATTTATGTTTTACATCGATTAGGATATTTATAATTTAAATTACATATTCGTTAAATAATAAAGATAAATTATTAAAAACGAGAACACATGTGATGTTTGACTGCACTTTCATCCTTATGCTGTACAATCTGTAGTCTATATAAATCGTTCTCTGTCGTGATGTGAAATTGATTTCTGTGAAACTACGACAAGGTGGGAATTATCACCGGGACTTAATGCCAGGGCTCGCCTCGCGACCATTACGTGAGAATTATGTGTGTTTTATCGCCAGTTTATAATCATCTGTCACTATCCTTACAATATTTTCGTATAATTTCATCTGACTCCACCTTCGATTAGGGACGTTATTATTTCCGATAAAATATCGATAACAATTTAAAAATATAGTCGTAAATTTTATTCTATCAAAAAAGATTGCTTACACTATTAAACCAATTGCATCTTGTGGAAATATGAGAAAAGGCCTCGTGTCGCTGAATTAAATGTTTGAATGTATTATGTGAATAAAATCATATTTCAGCATAATTTTGTGTTATATAGTAAGTACCTCACAATTTTGATGATTAAATTTATACATATTTAGTTACCAAGAACAAAAACGAACTAATAAACCATCATTGCATTCAAGTAGGTTAACAGTTACGATATGAGTGCTTGTCTGTATTGTATTTATCTGTTAGAGAGCGTGTTATGAAATACATATATATGGTTTCAATGCCTAATACAGCCGCGTAAATATACGATCTGGTAATAATGACGAGAGAAATTGAGCATATATACAGGTACATAAGAGTTAATGATGTCTAATAATTCTTTATAATAATTACGTAATGTAATGTCCGAGTGGAGGTTCTTGAAATGTTTTTGGAAAACGATGTCAGCATTGTTACCACAATTCTATTTTGGTGATTATTATTCTACGTAACAATGTCCTTTAAAATCTGAACGGTCCTTTAGTGAAAGACTTCATATGTTGTCGCAGTATATTTTTTAGTGTGCTTACTTTTAGGTATACCCTCAACATGGGTTATTAAAATATGAATATATCCTTATCAATTGTTTTTGATAATATGATTTTATGACGCAATCACGTAAAAACTTACAATATAACCATTTTTATGAGATTTGCCTTGCATTTCAAAAAGGCTGATTGGAAGCAGTGTATGCGTCCAGCGTCTTCCGACGTGTTTAACCAGTTCGTCCATTCAATTTTTGGGAAGTCGTCCTACGCTGCACTTGGCTGTTCGTGGATACCCTTGCAGTAGGCGACTATTGGCTGACATGATAATAATGATTTTAATAAATGTTAACTCTAACATCGACATTTTATCTTTCACATTTATCGATAATAGCGCATCTCTACACAATCTCGGTCGAACGCCTCGTTATTTGTTGTTATTAGTGTCGTTTTTTTCCTATTTTTTTTCCTCGGGATGTTTTTGAGAACCGGTTACGGACTCTAATCTGATCAGTTCGCCACGACCCGAGCTCGGTACCGGACCAGGAAAAAAGTATAATGCAACTGTAACACAGTCAGCAACTATGCCATTTATACGATTCCAATCTTAAATTTCTTTGTTTTAAGATGTTTTATTCTTTGCCTCTCATAATGTGTTTGTGAGTGCAAAGAACGATATTTGCTTGTATTGATCATCCATGAACTTCAGTTACATTTTTTTTCCAAATGTTTTGCGTATTAAATAAAACGATTTCGAGGTTAATCTTGCGTCTGAGTGCACTTTAACGAAATTGGCTACAATTATATTAAAATTAACAAAACATTGAATCGTTGTGCCTTTTACTTAATGACATTTAATTAAGGAAAAAATCTGCAGATTTAAAATTGAACACTGTAAGTGTGGCATTACTAAACGGCATAGTTAATAGTTTTTCTCCATTGGTACAACACGTGATGCCATAGTTATGTTCTATAGTAAAATAACTTCACTAGCTATTTCACTTACATGGTTTTAAAGCGGGGGCAATGAAAGAGTTATGAATGAGTCCTATGGGCTTCCGATCATGGTGTTCTTTAACACATTTTGTTAAAACGTCATGAAGGCTACTACCGTAGTAGGCGATGGCCTTATACCCCAATGTTTTAGGATAGAGCTGCAGCACCCATACAGTAGTGAGCAGAATTAGCTCGCGCACCACTGCGGACCAGGATTGCATGCGGCGGAACAACTCTGCTCGTCAAGCCTTGTTATGGTGGTTGTATGAGAGCCTGGTAAAACCTCTTCTAAAGTAGAAGTCTCCGGCTCTGTATGAGAAACTGACGTTCTTTTTAACTTCCTCTCCGCTGTCTCCATTTGCACATTACTATATCGCTGAAGATTACTTCAGCGTTCCATGTTGCTCGTTCTGTACTATCACCCGAACGAAAGGCTAGCTGCGAGTCTTTCGTCACTTTGGTGTTAAGATGTGCCCAGCTCGAAGCAAGCTGTGCACATCTTGTACACTTCACTTACTTTGACTTTAAACCTTCATTTGCCGTTTCTTGGCTAACAAATGTCGCTAAATGTGTCTTATAAATTATAAAAGAAGTGCTGACATTTCTTCCTTCAAGTGGTCGAAGCGGAGGACGTACGCTCACGGGATGTGTTGACAACCTTGTCGACGGAAGAAATCGTTTCCTATTTATCCTTTTGAAAATGAATGGGACCTGCTACAGCTAAATTGATGATGTGTAATGATAGTTTTAGAAGTTTTCCTCATAATCCCACAGGAGCTATATGCTGAACAAGTGACCGATCGTCGTAGGTATGGTAGGTTGATCGGTCACTTGTTTAGCACCATAAAAATGACAGCTTTTTCAATATGGTGATCAAATGGATCGTGACTCCAGCGATAGCCTTGGAGCTTTGTCAATGTAAAGATATCTACACTAAACGTCTTCATTAGTTTGTCACCTGAATACCAGTGCAGCTGTGAATAAAAACAAGCAAACATTTGTTAAAGACCTCACAAAAACGTTGTTAAAATGATGGCTTAATCTTATATCTCCTTTATTTAGACCATACATAAGCAAATAATAAAATCTAAATTAATTAAATCATAATTCATGAAAGTTCAGGACATAATAAAATTATAATAGAAGCCCTAAACAATAAGTATCTCTCCGTAGCTGTGTACAGAGCGATGGTATACTAATTATTAATAATGCCGATAAATCATTATTATCACAATATTCCATTTTGAATTCGAACTATTAATACATAAGTTCATTATATGATACATGTTGTTAATTGCCATCAGCAACCGAAATTTTAATTTCATTAATTTAACACGTAATCCGTGAAACGATTAATTTAGTGCCGGTGAAATTATTTTGTCCAGTTATTTATTTTCATAGCATTATTTCACTGTTCTGTGGCAGTTCGATCTTTTAATTTTGCCCCAATTAACATATTATGTTTGGCCACAACAGTCACGAGGAAACTTCTAGAAGATTTTAACAAGAAGCTTTCCGTAGATGAACAAAAGTTACTAATATAACTCAGCGGATTTGTAAATTGTTATTTTCATGGCTCAACGTTAATGCTCAAGATTTCTATTAAAGATTGAATTAAGAATGAAGTCCCTATACGTTCGACCTCTTCATTGCTGTATCGACACATAACACAAAAAATTGGCAAATTAAAGTGTCAGTGGCAAATTGATGGCCGCTAAGACCCATGGTTCTAGAATACGTATCTGTTTGGCAAGCGTACTGATT
The DNA here is from genome assembly GCA_018248135.1 of Battus belus. Classification (NCBI taxonomy): domain Eukaryota; kingdom Metazoa; phylum Arthropoda; class Insecta; order Lepidoptera; family Papilionidae; genus Battus; species Battus belus. The sequence continues at coordinate 2,518 of DWIC01000910.1, read as the reverse complement.
CACGTTTAACTTAAAGGTGGAAAGACGTCGCAGGAAATCGCTGGATGGAAGCTTCTTGCCACCGGTCCTTTTGGAAATTAACGGGAGAAGCTTATGAGTAGACATCCGATTTAAATGACATGATCGAAGAATGTTCAATATGATGATTAAACAAATTGATTATATAATAATTGGATGTCTTACTTGCATGATATATATAAAAAAGAACATTAGTTATGACTGGGGTATGTGGGGCTCTTACCCACTAAAACTCCACCGGTGATCACCATCTGCACGATGTAGGGGACCGCGGTATCTCCCGACGTGGGAACGCCACGCAATCGCCCCGCGCGCCTTGCTATCATTTCGATAGCCCGTCTCGGGAGGTATGTGCTACCCCCGTCAACTTACCTACCTACCGTTCAGTTATACAATACATATATAAATAAAGAATGGATACTTTGCTTTACATATTTGAGCGACTGAATATGAGACGAAAAATTCTTTAAGCAAGTACTTTAGTGACCGCAAGCAATACGGTTGTGGTAAATCTGCCAGTAAATTACTTATTTCTATTATGTTCTTTTTCTTTCACGATAGTCTATTAGTACTATTAAAAGATATTTGCCAAGTGCAATAGAAAAAAAACAAAATAAACATATTTTAGAGCGATACATTTATTTATTGATTAAGTGTCTTATTAATAACAACGGTATATTTCAATAATAAGCTTTCTAATTCCTGCGAGACTAAACTTTAGACAGAAATATTATATTTTAATAGTAAAGATTTATGTTTCCAATTGAACCGGTTGAAGTCAAGCTGCATCCGGTATTTTTCAATGATTTAATCAAGGTCGTCTGTCCAGTTTGTGGACGATGCCGCGCGTCCTATGGTCTGTGGTCTTTACTCCAGAATATTAAGGCCACAGCGGCCATCTTGTCTGCGCGCTATGTGATTTGCCCATTGCAACTTGAAATTGCCAATCTTCTGGGCTATGTCTGTTACGTACGTTCGCCTGCAGATCTCCTTATTCCAGATTTGATCTTGTAAAAAAATCTTTTAAAGAAGCACAGACATGAAGCAAACTGCTTCCAAAAAGTCTTATTTTTTTGAGCTGCTTATAAACCCTTTCTGTCACTCGGAAGTGACCTTCAAAATCTTTTTAAAATTATAGTTAGCATTATTATTACAATAATTACTTAATTTTTATACTGCTAAAACTATCTGTGCGTGTCATCATTTAAAAAAAACCTAAAATTACAATAACTTTAAGATTACTCGTTTAGATGTGGTTATGTGGCTCTTTCAAACAAATATTGGCAAAGATGTAATAGCGTAATGGTATTGTTTTAGTTGCTTCAGGTGTTAAGTATTTATTTTTAAACTGTCAACAGGTTTGAGTATTGGTAATAATTGTTATTGGTTTTCCGCCTATGGCGTTAACGATTATCATAATTGTCTGATCATACACATATTTTTTCACATATATGTACACATGTATATATATATATATACATAAATTATACATAATGCATTCATATATATTTGTGACTCTTATACATACGTTGAAATTATTGTATGCATAAATTTACATCATTATTAAATTTTTCAATTTTTCATCTATTCTCCTTATTTACATGCTAAAAAACCCTTTAAGAGCTATTTCGCATTACGCTCTATTTCAATAATTTCAATTATCATAAGCGTTAGGCGGGGTCTTACTGTACTAATAACTATATCTGACTTCTTTTATTGTTTTATCTAAATCTATTTATACGGCACTTGAGCCGCTTGAGGGCCGACTTTGCTGGCCAAGGAAACTGCTGTTCCTGGCGAAACCAATCTTATTGTAAATCGATCGCAGAGGCGTATGTTCGGCAAGAAAAGTCCAACGCCTAAAATTACGAGGAGGATTAAAATTTTCTAAATGTTTTCATACGACAGTATATTTCGATAAATATGTGATTTTTAAACGTTTCAAAGTTTACACGGATTTGGTAAAAACATGGCGCCTTCCGGCATATGTCAGTGAAATTGACAGTTGTCATGAGATGTTTGGTTTAACATGCACTGGTGTAGCAGAATAAAAAACATTATTTAACCATGAAAAATCAATACTTTTAAAGTATTTGTCGTTGTTTCAAATTGTCAACATGAGTAACGTGACGTGTCTATGATCTATCGTGAATATAATACTTACAAATATGTAAATATACCTCTGTACAAAAGTATCGCGAATTTTGTGTATTTTCTAAAAATGTTTATTTATTCGTGAATTTCTATTTTGTCCCCTTCAAAGTAATCCCCCTGGGATATTATACACTTGTGCCTACGTTTTTTCGTTCTTTCATTGGCCTCTTCAGTTTCGGGAACAAGAAAAAGTCACAGGGGGCCAGATCTAGGAAATACGGTGGCTGCGGTATCATTAGTGTGTTGTTCTTGGCCAAGAAGTCGCGTATAAGCAGCGATGTGTGAGCAGGAGCGTTATCGTGGTGCAAAAGCCAATTTTTGTTTTTCCACAATTTCTGGCGGATTG
>DWIC01000909.1:0-10194 GCA_018248135.1 Battus belus | reverse complement strand
GTTATAGGATGTCCACTGCAGTACATAGGTATCCATTGATATTCAATAGAGCCAGTTAACTCCGGGTGGTATCATTACCAGTTATTGTGATGACCTTTGGCGAAGTCTATGGAATATTGTAGCGGAATGTCTATGGACTAACATGATGATGATGTGGTAATCGTTTCTAGTGTACCCAAGTGGAGGGATGTTGGAGATGTCAAACGGATACCCGGGATCGGGGTCACCGCTAGGTGCGGGATGCACGCCGTCGCCGTCGCCAGGCCCTGCACCATCGCCCCACCGCCACCCCCACAAAAGTCACGGACACGTACCACCGCACCACTCGCCTCGGCACAACAATCTGCGCGTCGTTATTCCCAGCTCCATGCCGCCGCCGCAGGATGACTTATCTTACACTGGAGAGGTCAGTTGCCCATAACCTAATATTCTTTATACACATGTTTCCCTGATATTAGAATTCTACGACATTGCCGCATACATAAACGGCTATGATATAAATTTAAAGATGTATTCCACTCAAACTGGGAAGACTATGCTTTTCTGAAATTGAAATATAAATATAATACAAGCATAACTCTCAGTTTGATGTCAATGGTCTAAAAGTCTATGGTTTCAGAAGCAATACATAAATACGGCTTTCAAAATTCAAATTACTACATATTAAAATTAATTACTGTTTACTATCTGTAAAGTTCAAATATAATATTTTTGATGCCGAAGAAGTTAGATTTTCTTACACAAGAACATCTCTGTTTACAGACACCGCTTAGCTACTCAGGACTTGGAAATTTCGGACCGCAGGACTTCAGCATGAGCTCGGATATGGGGATCGGACTATCGTGGGGCGCACACCAACTGCAGACATTGCAGCACAACAGGTACATGTCTGAGCCCATTTTTATTTTTAATCATGTCATCATTAATTTGCAGTATTCATTGATATCATTATTATTATTTCATTATTAAATATGCTAATATAATTGTGATACATGGTGTCAGGATGCCATAAGGCTGATAAGTAATTTTAAAATTTTATTAGATATTTCAGATAGGTCTAGAATAAATTTCTGATATCAATGATGCGACTCACTTTACATGTTTATTATTACATACATTTGCAATTTGCAATTCATTTGAAAAATTAAAAATTTTTCATCGCACATCCTCTGTCAATGTTGACAAAACCTGGTAATGCTGGATGCAAGCCGCTTCCAATCTTTCTTATTAGATATATTTAGAGAGCCTTATGACAAACTGAACGACCTAAACCTGTAATTATGACAATAACTATTTTGTCTTCTATGTATAATATCTTCGACTAAATAACTTATAACGCCTAATAAATAACGCCTTGAGACTCAATTTTTGGAATCATTAAAAAAAATTAAAAAGTGCTATTAATAATTACATAACTAACATATTAATTATATTACTAACCTATTTTTTAAATTAGCTTTTGTTATTTTATACAGTTTATTAGAATTTAAATGCACGCTCCCTTATGACTTTTTTATGGCATTTTCTTATACCAAAGTATGTAAAAAGTTAAGTTTTATATCTACTAATTAATTTTAAAATATTAATTTTGGTTATAAAAGTGTTTTGAAGTTACTACAGTTATACATGTTTTTACATTGTTAAGATTTTTATAACAAAAAACTTTCTTTTTCACCACTGCAATTGAGTGATTTTGGTTCATACATTTAAGTGCTGATAATACTAATAACAATTGGAATAAATAATTCACAATAAAATGCTCAGTCATACGTCGACAACATGTAAACAAAAAATAAGCAAGTGAATTAAAGAAATAAACATGTTACAAAATAATTTAAAACTAGTCTGTAACTTTCATTTTTTTTTAGATTTAAATTCAACTTATCTTTAATCAAGTAGCCATTTACAAGCACTTTTGAATAGTGAACTGCAACATTGTAAGTAGTGAGCTACTACTGGTTCATAATGCTGATCAGCTGTGAAGGGACGGATTTATTAAAAAAAAAAAAGATATCGTGATGGAACTTTATTATATACGTATACACCCAAACCCATAAAGGATTTGTTAACTATTTGAAAACGAATTTTCGTAAATATAATCGTATTGCAAATAATTAACATTGAAAATTGTCCTCAACAGTTTGCCGGTACTTGGTGGGGGAGGGACGCCCCCTCCAGCGCAGTCGCCTAGCAACGTGAAGATCAAAGCAGAACCGGTGTCTCCGCCCCGTGCGCCAGATCACTTGCACCGCGCACCGCCGCCTGCGCCCGTACCACAGCCTGCTCATCTCTCTGGAGTCATCGATGGTATGTTTTCTCCACCAATACTTTTAGAACTAACATATTAATCACTAGATGACAGTGTTGCTGGATGCGGGCAGATTGCTGCGACTGTTGAGATTTTGTCGAACTTTAGGGGAGGTTTTTCAGTGGGTGTCTTTCGGTGGGTGTAATTTTAAAAATACATAATATCACGTTTTGATGGCATCAAAGATATTACAAATTATTTTTTTAGTGATTAAATTATTTACCTTCCATTCTGGTTATTACCTATATATGCTTCTTTTCGTTTAAACTATGGATTTCCATTCGGGGATACACTACTCATCTCTAATTTTTTAAACAGCCATGTTGTGAACAAATTTGGAATTCATAGAAAGAATAATTAAAGTCACTAAATAATAATGAACTAAATTACTTACTGAATTAATTTTCAATGTACTTGCACTTTTAATAATTCATTTAATAATATGACTATCCACATAGGATCATTTACATTGACTACTTGTGTACGTCATATGGCTCAGTTTGATAAAATCAGATTGAATTCTTCTGTAAAGGCATCCTCCAAATTTAAACTTCTTCAATCTTTAATACAGTAGTAGAACAATTAATTCCCAAGCATTATTGTCGTTAAAAAATTGCATCAAAATTCCATGACTAACCATAACTTTTTGTTTAAAAAACTTTTTAGATTTATTACATCATAAGTAAGAGAGATTACATGTGAGTGTGGTGCAATACTGTACACAGTTGCCCACAATGACAATAAATTCCATAAACTTTTGTATGTTAATCACACAACTGACATCATTTCTACGATTAAATATCTTTCAAATCGACCTCGACAAACTGCAAAGTTACAAAAAATTGTTTAAATATGATCACTGGGTTAAAAGGTCTGTTAAATACACGGGTTTCTAGGTGGGGCTGACAAAAAAACACAGCTGTTCACAGCAATGAAAAAAGATCATGAGAAAATTGGCATGCATGCTGCTGTAAGAGTATAACTGCTAGGAAGAACATTGTTAAACTATCATACAAAATATTTTTAGTGTTACATAATTTGTATGGTATTATGGAGTAATTATTACCTTAATACGAGCTGAAATACATATTTGTCTTTCTGTCTTTCCAGGTTCAGTAACGTCAAGTAACATGGGCTCACCAGCCGGCCAAGACATGAGGCACGCAAACTCAGTCCCAATCGACTACGAACAGCCTCACACAAAGAGACAACGGATCGAAGGCTGGGCCACATAGCTAGGCTATGAGGCCTTCGGTCCATACCCGAGGCCCCTCCATCCGCACTGCTAAATCTAACGCAGGCCACCTCTAGGCCCCTGAAACTTGGCTGCGTGTCCCCCTGTCGAGCTTCAGTACCGTCCTTCGTCCAATATTGCTACTCCAAAATCACGCTCTTTCTCTCGGTGCTGGATCAGAAAAGACATGTTCAACGCTAAATCGTTTAAAAGTCTGAAAAAGGAAAGGTGCATCTGAATAAACGGTGCTCTAAAAATATGATGGCACGGTGTTTCAAGGCATGATTCAAAATTCTAAAAGCTTCCTCAGGATGGACTCAATGGTGCAGAACCGTGCAGAAGACTCCCATGCAATGATTATAAATCGATGTTAATACATAATGAATGTTCACTACCCTTCTATTATACGTAATTACTATATCTGCACATGCAAGTACACTGTAAGGTTAAATATTAAAATTAAGTACAATGTTACATTAAAAAATGCAACCCTTCTGAACAAATGTTATTATCAACGTACATATATGTCTAGATAGATTGCTAACTCCCTTGTAAATAAAATCATTATATGTACAATCCGTGCCATTGTCTGTTTAGCTTAAAATTTAGTCAATTTAAATTTAGTAATGGTAAGTTTACACGGAAACGCTGAGGTTCAAGTGAGCGAACTGTCTTTATGCAGCCGAAGTGACATAGTGCGTAGAAAGAAGGACAAGACCACGACGTAGTGTGCAAGTGCGTTTGAGACTATAAACGACTGTTGACATTTGTGTTAGTGTTTTAAAAAAAGTTTTTTTGTGCCATTTTAAAAATATAATTATAGTGTGACATCCGAACTTAGAATCTTTGTAAATTAAGTAAGTGTAGTGTCATCACAGACAATAGTTACGTAATGAAAAAAAATGTATCTATTGACATATTTATACATGAGAATCATAATAATATTTACATAATATGTATACACGTCCCGTTAGGAACGAATGTTATGTAATGTAAGTAGATAATGTTAGCTAGGGATGAGTATACAAAGGTACCACACGAAGCTTTAAAATTCTTATGATAACACTCGCACTCTAAGCAGTCTTGTAAGTAAACAATCACGATTTATATTGTAACGGATTAGACCCTGGCCCTGGACTCACGGACGCAACGGTCTACACCCTAGCTGCTGATCTCGCCTAGGTGGCGCTCGTGTTCCTCGCGTGACAGAACGCACACGTCTTTCGCAAAGTCCACATTATACTTCTCAATCTAATTGAACCCTATGTGCGGGCGTTTCTCATTGTCAGACCAAAAATCAAAGTCAATTTTAAATAACATGAAATTTAAAACCGTACTTGTAAAGTACCATATGTTAGTATTTATGTATTTACTATTTAGTGGCTGTATTCGGTTACTAGAGGAGAGTTGAAAGCTTTTTGTTAGGACATTTTCTTTTGTTAATGTGATCTGAAGCTGTATTGACGTAACGCATAAGATATATACATAAATGTAATAGACATAATACATACATGACTCGTCACATACGTGAAAAATAGCTTTAGACAAAAACACAAAGTATATTTATCACACATAAAGTTTCATATTTTGGTACAGCACTATAAAATCACGTCCGCCCTATTTTTAGAAATTATTGTGTAATCAATTTAAGTAACGATAATAATGATAGTTTAAATTTTATTGGTATATGCTTATATATAGTATAATAATGTATCATCTGTTGATTGTTAGACATTGTTTGCGTCATTGTTAATGTCGCTGATGCTGTTAGAGTGAACCTGTTGTTCCTTGTTTCCGGTACAGAAACCTCCTTACATTTTTTGTTTAAATTAACAAAAACGATTAAATATTGTTATAGCGTACAATCCTGTGATGAAGTTTTGTTTGCAAGATCCTCTCATATCTTCTCACTGTAGATGCCTTATTCGCAGTGCCTAATGTAAACCATTTTATACGAAGTTTGTACTATTATAGCATTTACTGCTTAACCTTTTTCAAAACCATATGATATAGATATGTACAACATATTCGTATATCGCCATTGTGGCGTCATTAACTTTAATCACCAATATTCTGATTTTATTAGTGTTTTGTATTATTAAAAAAAATAATTGTTGAATCGGATGGAATGAACATTGTGATTGTAAATATTATATGTTAGGCTAATCACTTATATACATGAATAGATGAATACTTCACATCACAGTAACAAAATTATAATGTGTATTTGTTAAATTTGTACAGGGATGTAACCAGTTTCGATGTTCAAAAGTCTGAACGAGTTAAAAATGTATTTTCGCATTGTAAAATAATATACACCACTAGTTGTAAAAACGAAATAATATTTTAATACCTGAGCATAATTGATGTTGTCCCTTGTGGGAGATATATGTAATTCGTGTACACTTTGAATGTTAGACTAAAATTGTTAATGTGATATATATATACACACTACACTGTTACAATTCTTGTATTTTTAAATTCTAAAATTGCGTTGATTCAGATCGTTTTGATCGTTCGTTCCTAATAGTTCATTTCAATTGAGACCGTGCATTATAGAAAATTTGCTCAACCAGTATGCTTTGGTCATATATATGTTTAAAACTTTGGTCTTAAATACAGTATTTTTGATTCAGGTGACTTATTTTTAATACTTTGTTACCTACCTATCACCGAATATGATGCACTGATCAAAATGATTAAATGATGTTAATATAGTAAAAAAAAACGTATACATTATAGAACTAGAAATAGCTAACAGATGAGTTTATGTATTATAAGAGAAACATTTGAACATGGTTCGACTTAGTCTTGTTTATTTTTGAATTTTTCACTTAATGAGAAATTGACTAAGAAGGTCTGTGTTGGGACGTTAGCTATTTTGTCCACTGCACATAAATATATTTTAACGATTTTCTTGTATAAAATAATTCATCAGTAAGCTGGTATTGGGAGCATAATTTCCGAGGTTGTGAGCTTTGCTATCGGGAATGATTTCACATTTATATAATTAATTAATATTTAAATATTATTCATTTAAACGCACAACCGTGTTGTGTGTTAATGTAAAAAGGGTTTGCTTGGTTTGTTTTTAGATGTACCTACATTTGTGCATGTTTTTACCTATGATTAAATCGCTGTGTGCCAATAGCAAAGGGCTGTTCACCTCCTGTTTTTACTTCATAGAATGAGTAATGTGTTGCATTTAATAAAAGGTATAGTCATAAGTGTTTAATGTTTGAAATCAGTACCGATTTCGTCGCGGTAGATGTCGCTGTTCCCTTTCCGTCTTTGCTATTGCTTCACAGCTCTTGTGGACAACCCAAATAGATTTTAGGAATATAAATACATATCCTTATTGAATACTCAAGTCGATTTCACACTTATTTGTTTCGTAACATCAGTTGTGCAATACATTATGTAACAAATGCTTAGGTAGGTATTAGATATAATTTCGTTTTGAATTTACAACAAATCAAAAACTGTTGTATTTTATCTATATTTTTTACTTATAGAGATGGGGCGCGTGCGACTTTTCGGAGGCGTCGCCTGAAAATTTAAGTCATAATGTATAATTATTTTTTAAGTGTGAGGCCGGGCCAAATATTGCATTAACGAAGGTCTAACGGCGACTGTGTCTTTTTGTTGGCAGCCAATTCTGCCCTGTGTATAAAATGAGCGAAGATCATAAACATCTCAGTGGCTGAATGATATTTTAATGTTAATGAACAGTGTTAGAAAATTGTTATAAATTATTTTGATGACTGTTCGAACAATAATAAAGAGTTGGATGTCAAATTTGTATCTCATTTATTTGCCTAACATCACTATTACATTTAATCTAATTACTATTAAGTTAAAATCTATATTGATAATTTTATACCTAAATAAAATTAATCAAGCTCTTAAAATACAGAAGCTGAAAAATTATTAGGAATATTATTTTATCTGTGCCAAGTAAGAAATCATATTGAGCTAAATATTTTGTCTGCTTTTTCTTCATTGTCTTTATTACTATTGATCATTAAACACTTTCTTTGTTGATCTTTTTCAAAAATGTCTTTTACTTCCCGATCTATATCTGCGGAACTTGGATGTGAGCTCATTTCATGTACATTGTATTCGTCGTGGACAAATATGCTTTCCATTGAGACCTTTACGGCGGTTTCCAACGTTTCAGATGAATCGATGCTAGTCTTAAAAAGAAGCGTAGGGTCAGTTTCAATATCGTTTATCTCATTTGAATCAGATATTAAATTTTCTTTAGAATTTGTGGCGAGTACATGTCTTTTGCGTTTAAAAGTACACTTTCTTGAACAGCCTCCCATCCATTCGCTTATAAGTGCTCCTGCAGCAATAAGGAATCCTGCTCCCAAAAGCAGAAACATCCCTTGCGTATCCTCCAAAGTCAGACCCCTTTCTTCTACTGAATGTACCCTTCGTGATTCTTTACCCACCTGAAATTTATATCAATTTGTACTCTTTAACTATCGAGTATATACGTATTCTTATGTCATGTACGTATAGTCTCTCACTTCGGGCCTCTGCTAAGTTTACAGTCACTAAACGAGACACGAAGAGGGCTATGCTTGGGATAACTCTACGAGATCGAATAAGGAATGGCAAGACCAATAGACAAACGAAAGCTATCATCAAATAGTGCGTAGTGTACATGACATATAATCTCTTTTTTGTATTAAAGTTATTACTTTTAGTGCAGTAACTTTTATAGTAAAAGCATGTTTAGAGAAGAATATTAACGTGATTAGTAATTGGAACTGAACATTGACGCCGATTCTAGCAAACGGGTCAAATCAGTCTTATAGGCAATAAATATATTGCGGAGGCCAATGCCCTTCGTCCTACGGCAAAAACGATGATAATGATTACGTAATTTAAAAATGTAGTATAAACATCATCAATACCGAAAGCCTTCCGAAGCTGTTCCTTTGAATTTCCCAGCGAACCTCGTCTATGATTTTATCGATAATTCCACTCTGCAACATTCTTCGCACGTCGCCACTTAATTTCTCTCGATATACAGAATTCAGAGGGAATCCCAACGCGACGCCGAACGGGACGAAACATTCATTTGATATATGCAACACGGCTCGTTTTGAGCTATAAAACGTACTCATGTTAGTGAATATTATTCTAAAATACAACAGATTGTTATTATCTAGGCCTATGTGGATATCCCTGTGTTTTTCGCCGGACATATTCAACAATAATTGTAAATGTAAGGTAAAGATGTTTTTACACTTGATTTTTTTTCGTCATTATTTAAATCACAGTTAATGTCATGGTGTCTTTCATTAGCAAATAATTTCACACGTTTTGACATTTCTACGTAAGTAAGTCCTCATGGTTCTCATTATAAAAAGCAGTACAGTAAAATTACTATGCTAATAAAATTTACCATCGTACATCGAGATATGTAACGCGAACGTATGAAGTGCAAGATACCGTATATTAAAGCCACATTTTAATTTAAAATCTCTAATTTTCAAGCGGCTTGCTCATATCCGCAAATTAATTTACCAATATAACACATATTGACACATTCACGGTTTTGTAGATAACTAAAATACACTACTAATTTCATTCCTTTCAACTTTTTATTTTATGTTAGGAATTTTACCTATCTTTTATATATGTATATTCTTTTAAAGGAAATGATTGGATTTCAGGTAATTTTTTAACGTTTTTTTAAACACTAAATCTATAATAGTGTACGAAATTCGAAGTATTTTTTAAGAAAAATTGTGCCATTGTTGGCTTTTTTTATTGTTGTATCCTGGGTGCTAGAATTCTGGAACAAAGTGTGAACATCTACTTTCAGGTAGATTCTCATTCTGAAGAATTCTGAAGAAAGATGATAATGGAGATAATGATTTACAGAATTTCGTTGATGTTATACTACTGTCTACTGAAATTCTATGACTGAAATAGCATTGATTATGTACTACTTACAAATAACTGACAAAACTATCCCGCAGGGTAAGCTTCACAGTTAAGGATGGAAAAAACTATTAAAATGTAGGTTGTAGCAAAAGACAATGTATAATACATTGCGTAGCTCTCGTAGCAATTTTCGTAGCTCATATGAATTCTAGTATGAAAATATTAGCATGATGAAACTAATTTCGATTGTATTATAGAACCGCAAATTTACCTTTTGAATCGGTAACGGAAAAACTCTACTTCTTTATTATTTCTATTTAGATATTAATATGTATGTAAATCGATTTATAATAAATTCAAAATGTATGTACAGGTTATGCATGTAAAAACTTCAAATGCGTGTATGTATAGGTCATTCGACACCAAAAAGTTTTTAAACTTTAAATCTTATTTTCGATTAACCTGTATAAAGTAATCACTGTGAAATTTGTTACATTAATTTATCATTTTTTCCAAAGGTATACGACAGTCAAATATTGTTTAGGAGTACAAAACAAAAACGATTTTTCTTACAATATTAACATAACGTTATTTAATTTTTCTAAAATTATTTTTGAATAAGTCATAACATACGGTCTGTACAAAAAATATCACGAATTTTGTGTATTTTCAAAAAATTATTTATTTATTCGTGAATATCTATTTTGTCCCCTTCAAAGTAATCCCCCTGGGATATTATACACTTGTG
>DWIC01000908.1:0-10194 GCA_018248135.1 Battus belus | reverse complement strand
TCACTGTAACACTTTTTATAAAGCATTGAATAAAGAGCAAAAAAGCGGAAGGGAGATATTTGACAACCTATTATATAAATAAACTAACAAAACAGATTCGTCCGCATGGGCGATAGTTCTGATCCGCAAGTGAGTGTGTATATGTGTAACAGACATATATTGGTTTGTGTTAAATTATGTATGTTTGTGAATACCTAACTATGCAGTACAATATGGACTTGATAGTATTCAACTGATGTTTAAGTAGTCAGTTTAGCGGTTTCGGATTGTTGTGGATCTGTTTTTTGTACTGCAAGCTGTCCCTTATTAAAGGCACTTTTAATTTAATTACTGTAAATAAATATACTGAATTATTTACACTTCAGCAAATATTCTGGTTTACAACATATATTCTATTTCTCAAATCATAACCGCTGCTGACGGGAGGTATTAGCGAGAGTGGTCCAATGATTAACTTTACGGTGCTATTATAAATCCTGCGCCGATGACAGCTTCCGGTCGTTACCGGAAGCCTGGCGGTTGCGGAGATCGGCTGCGGTATTGTGTTGTTAACATTATATTTCGTTTGTATTTATACCAGTATTTAACATGTTTATATTAAATCTTTGAATGAAAGTTACAACTGCAAAAAGGCTACAGTAATATTATGTTTTAGTATATAAGTGTGAAAGATAGAAAAACCCCTTTCGCTCTCAGATATAATTAATAAAAACGGATAATATTATGTAATACAAACAATTTACACCACATGTTGATATTTAAAACACGCAATCAGAACTAAAATGGATTCCTACGAGGAATCACTAGTTTAAGCGTTGGAAGAAAATTGTAATATATTCGACAGTTTTGGAAGAACCGATTAAAATGAGTTAATATTTCGTATTGCTCTTTAAAATTATTGGAAATATTGAATGATAGAAACTATAAGAGACCAACTCACAGAAGTGATTTAAAATGGCATACAAAATTTATATTAAGTAAAAGCCGAACAGCACGTTTATACTGTCACAAAATACTTTTGGTTTGAGTGTCCACTTGAGACTCCCAGATCTCAACTCACAGAACAGCAACGTCGTTTACGTTAACTGTGCCACAGCCTTATCGAATCTGCTTATCAAAAATCAGTCTTCAATCACTAGGCAGCCCTCAGCTCGTTTCTGCAATGTTTTATAATTTTTTTGTTTTTTTGTGCATCTTCACCTTTGTCATTTGACCAGACATCCTACTTTAAAAAAAACTATACAAAAAGTCAATGTTAATATAATAATAATAATGAAAATTTATTTTTAAAAGTGTTTTTTATTATTATTATTTAAATATAGAGGAAGAAGTCTTAATATATTCAATTAAGAAATGGTGAGAATTTTTTAGTTCCTTACACATACGTTTTCGAGGATAAGCATATTTAGAGCGGCTTTCTAACGACTTGACCCTCAATGCCTTTAGCGGAGACGCGACCCACCGTGACCGCGCAGAATATGAAATCGTTACGTCACCCCGCGCCCTACTTGGTACCGCTCAATTAAATCGCGATCTGTTATAGGCGGGCTACAGTGTTGGTGATTTCATCTATATGCTCTAAATTAGGCACTTGTGGCTGTTCAAAACTATGACCAGTGTCGGTCTAAAATGTTTTATAACAACCAATACTGAACGCAAACCTCGTTCACGAGTTTACTAGCTTTTCCGACAACTGGATCATACTCTGCTTTCTATCACAAGTGCATTTATCCAAGCTTTGAAGATTACAGCTTCGTCGGTCATATGGCTAAACCTGAAGATAAACATACTCTCAAAGGTTATTAGACTGTAACAGTCCAAAAGAAAAAAATAAGGCGTGCGTGATCACTTAACTCATTTATTTTATGCCTATATATATTAAATAAATGTTATTAAAATATATTTTTTTATTTCGTGCACTGAGAGACTGGTGACAAAATTATTGTTTTTCTTGCTTTATAAGGTACACCATATTTTTTGGGAATGTTTTACAACGACAATTTACTATTTTGACGTAATTTTCATTCCGCAATAAGGTTTAAACGAAGGATACGAAGATTCCATACGAAGAAAAAATTTTAAAAATAAAAAAACAAATTGAATAAGTCGGACACGAGTTTTGCGCTAACAGCATATTTGAGGGTTATATTTATTTACATTTACAATAAACATTAAAATTTTTCGAAATACACGGTATATTTTTGCTGCTAAAGGAACACAAACAACAGATGTGTATCCATCCTATTTTAATAAGACACACGTTCAAAATAACAAGGTGATGAACTCAAAGGTGATTTTGTCTCGGATTTTATTCCGTACATTTTAATGAGAATCATTTAAGTAAAATATATTTATTTACAATTTTTCTTAATTGCTTTAATTTAAAACTGAATTTTTGAAAAAAATCTCATTTACTTACTGTTCGTAAAACGAGATTTATTCATTATTTTTTTATATTTAATGGGCCCTGTTTTAGGGGTCTCTCCTACACCTCTGACTTGGTACACAGGGACAACTTTTGCTTGATAATATATTCACGTTCTTTTTTATTTGCACACTCTTCTTATATCAGTCTTAATATTACCCATTCATTTTTCTTTTTTCCCTCGTTTTATCGTCCAATTATATTCATTTCGTTAACATCCATTCATCGCCTCTTTTTTCGCCATTTCTTCCTAACTGCTACATTACAATATTTACTGTTTTCTTTATTTATTTAACTTTTTACAATTGTCCAATTTTTTATTTTTGTTTTATTATTATGTTTTGTATCCATATCACATTTGTTTCACATAATTTCTTTGTCACAAATTTACAGTTTATCTCCTTTTCATTTTTATGGTTTTGTTTTATTATTTTCAACTACTTTATTCATTATTATCAAGTTCAAGACAAGTTTAGGGGACATCGTGTTAACAAATAAATTGTTTATGGTCTTTATACCTGAGAATAAACGAAGCCTGTTAGCGTACTGAACACCTTCAACCATATCACACGACACGATTGTGTGACGTAACGTGCAACCTTGATGACGTCACACCGACGCAGCCTTATGCCGCTGGGCACAATTCAACTTGAGCACACTAGCCGCGGGCCCGCATTAACCGTTGATTCTTTACAATTCGAATTTGAAATCTTATAGGAGTAATTTAAACCTACACAAACCATACAAATGAATCAACACGATAAAGAGTATTTTTAGCAATTATTTTAAAAAAGCATTCTTTAACACTAAAAAGATTAAAACTAAATATATATCTGTATTGTCAAAAATCAGTCAAATTGTACAGTTAAAGAATAACTAATGTTAAGGAATTGGTTTAATATAAATTTTTAATATTTTTTTTTATTATACAGAGTCGTAACTATTTAACAAATAAAACTACAGATGACCGAAAAAATTCAAGAAATTATGTTAATATGTACACAATTTTTTTATTGGAAATAAAAATCAGTCGAAATTACTTCCTTGCGTAATTTATTGGCAAAGCAGACCATATCTTTAGAAAACCTGGACAGCATAGTATCTGTCTAAAAAAAAATCGTCGTGTATGATGTTTGATCTCTTCCTATGATAATATATTTTATGTTCTAATTTTGAACATCATCAATTATCAAGCGGGTTGTGGGCTATTTCGACCACATAGCTCGCAGGCAACCAGAGTCTCGATAAGCTGGATGTCGTTGGAATAGTGGAAGGAAAGAAGCTTAAAGGGCGATCATCAACCAAACAGGCGGATTCTGTGCGGGTGACTGACCTCACCGTAACAGAAACATGCAGCAAAGCAGCTCATAGAAACCTGTGGTCGAACATCGGACGAAAATCTTAAACGTACAAAAAAATTTTTATATTGTGTTTTCTACGATGTTTATAATTAATTTACCATACAATAGATTGTTCGAGTCTTGTTTTATAATTTGGAGTCTTATAGTTTCATATATAAGCTATAGATCAACGTTTATATACAGGGTAGCATAAGGGCAAGGTCTGTCTATGCCAACATTATACAAACATATTAAAATTTTTACTCTTTTATACGAAACTAATGTAAATAAATATTGAGTTTTAGCGTTGATGTGTCTGTTTAAAATTACTAAACAAATTGTTCAAAAAATAATACCGTTTAGTTACACCAAAGTTATAAATAATTCTAAAAGTTAAATTCCGGAAAGCCATTCATTCACTAGTCCTTCGCTTAAGTTCCCATGTCAGCTATAAAGCCAGACGCGAAGATGCCGGAAAAGGCGCACCAGAAAGACGAAAGACCTTGGCAATTATGTTAATGAGGTGCGTGAAAGCGAGAACTTGTAATGGGATAAGTTCCGGGATACAGGTCGCGTACAAACAACGTAGCTATCTATGTATAGACATGCCCTCTTATTTACTTCTTATTTCATTCCTCAAAGCCATGTGCGGCATGCGTACGTCTTGCACGTTTTCTTAATGTTTACTTCGCTAAGTTTTTAGGTCAATTAAACTCGTGAGAACCGGTTACACCGGCAGGTGATAGCAACAGATGACACATACCTGTTTTTCATCAGACGATCTATTTCCGAGCGTACCAGGAGAAAAATTACATTTTGGTGAGCAGTTCGTTACGCACCTTGATATTAAAATAAATGATACGGAGTTGACATTTTTAAACTCTACCAGGTTTCTCTACATAAGCAGGTCTTATTTATCTTTAATTGTATACACAAAAGTTACATAATTACCCTAATTGTTTATACCACCATTTAAAAGAAAAGCGAAAAGTAAAAAAAAATGTTTTGTATGGGAACAATTGGAATTTTGTGTGTACATTAAAATTATTTATAATTTGATTAATAATTATTTAAATTTAACATATTTTATTACTTTATAAAGTAATGTAAATAAGTGTAAAGCTCTAAAGGTTTTTTTTGCCGACACGTATGGTACATGTTCACTTCTTGGAGTTCTTACTCATATAAGTAATCATCCTGTGTATAACATAGGATAAGGATAAGTAATAAGTAATAGTAAGTGATATGTCAGAATAGCACATAGATTAATGTAAACAGTGTATTAGTGTACGAAAACTTATGTCCACTGCAATTTGTATAAATTATGATATACATAGTAATAACACATATTAATAAAAAAAATTACATCAATTTTGTAAAATAATTATCTTATAAATACCCTATATAAATTTTGCTTATGAGGCACCTAGCCGGAGTAATACAGCGAATTTAAGTTTATGTATATTATGGAAGACATATAATAAAAATAATACTTTTTCTTTAATATGTAATAAATAACTGCTTTTTCGGGCAATGGAATAGTTTTAGCATGATTATAAAAATAGATACCAAATCACTGATGACATATTATTCGAGTGTAGGCGGGCCATCGCAGAGTTTAGCAGACTTGTTACTAATCTCCCTCAGCACCGTCCAACTTAAGAAGTTTTTTATTCGTCTAAGCCATCGCATCCACGCAACGTCATAGCCAGAAGTAAATAAAATGAAATAGAAAAAAGGAAGGAGGAAACAGGACGGGTTCACGTGCGCCCTTCAAGTTACGGAGTTACGGAGGGGTGAGGGCATGACGTCACGTGGCGCCATAGCGGCTCGGGCCGTTCCAACTGTCTGTGATTGGAACGCCGCCGACACGACGGTAAGTTTACAACTCTCTACATAGAATTCGTTCAGTTGAATGAACCTTATAGACTGTATCATAGACTCCCCTTCCCTTTTTACAATACTAGCGGTGTAAGCTATAAATATGATTTAAACACATGGAAAATTTTGCAGCCGGTTTGTGGCCAATTTTAATTATTAGTCTGGAACCTTCACTAAAATTGTAAAATAAAATATAAATCGAGAAAAAACAGTAAACAAATATCTTAGATTGTTAGTATATTTTCCTAAGAATCATAAGAGTTGAATCTCATTATCTTGTTATTGATAGTTCTAGAAGTAAATCTAAAATATTTATTTGTTAAAGTTTGTCTAGGTTCTAATATTTCCCGAGGTTAGATAAAAATATGGAAAAAGACCGAAAATCAATCAACTAATTGAAATTCATTTTATTCGTGTATAGTTTTAAATCTTGACATGTAATTACTACTTATGAATAAATTTGAAATTTGTTTGAAAAGGTTACAGTTTATTAAAAAAGTAAATACATAAAATAATTGAAAATATCTATACAGGCAAACGTACATTGAAATATATTCTGCAACACAAAGATATCGCGATTGAGTTCGTCGACGAAACGAAATTGAACGACACACGTAAGAGCAATCGAATCTTCATACAGATAGATTTGTACGGAGCGCGCGAAACTGTAGCGCTTTCAATCTTGTTCAAGTACAGTGAATACCAGTTTTGGCAATATCGGGCGCCAGTCCTACCGCCTACCCAACTTACAGAAACTCAACTGTAGTTATTTTTTGCACATGCAAAGACAAACTTTTTTTTTGATCATTCCAAAATATTATTTATTTTGTTTGTTAAAGGTTTTAGAACACAGAGGGCACTTAGTTTGGACCTCATTACCGTAAATATCGCTTCAACTTGAGACGTAATATTGTATATTTCACTGTACTAAGTGACTTCGGCGGAGAGTTCGTGTAGTAAGCCCCCGTGACGGTCCATAGGTCCGTGGTTTCGGCCACTAATCAAAACGCATTTAATATTACGATTTGATGATTCCCGGAAAGGCCGAACCAAATGGATTATAACAATATATGTGATCTGAAAGATTTGTTAAAGAAAAGTATTTATTTTAGTAAATTCAGCTTTCGACCGGTATTATTGGCTAAGTCAAGCAGTGTACGTCCTGCGGCTTTAATGATGATGAAGATGTAATTGGATACGTTTATAACAACAATCCGACCAATATTTATTTATGAACAGATCATGTGGTATATACAAATAGTTTAAGGGTAAAGTCAAAACAATCGGGTCATTTAATGGAATCACCTCTAAATCCATGACGTGCGGAGTGCCTCGCAGAGAGTACGGTAGCGGGAGACTCTTTATTGTCATAATTGCGTTACACAGAGCAGTAAAACAAATTATACAAATATATAACGTGTTACATTATAAGTAAAGCTTGAATTTTTTAGTAATAACTTATAATATAATCTGTTAAAATATATTTGGCGAATTTGTCTTCGGAAAGATATTTTCGAGAGATCTACATTGACTTTACAAGGGCCGTTGTTCTCGTTTGCAGCGATATCTTATCAGTGCGTTGATCCAATAATGGTTATCTTAACGCAACTAGATGTAATGAGACAAAGGTATCAGCGTATTTATACAGGTGGTCCCACAAATCAACGTCATGCCCAAACGAGTAGTGTATAAAGATAGAAATTTAATAAAAATAAATCAAAAAAATCTTATGAATTGTTTGTGTGCTAAAACAATTAATGTTTTATAAGCTACGATTTTTTGATGGTTGAAGGATAGTTACAATAACAGAAAAAATTTAACCACATTAATAAAAATAATATCACAGGGATCATAAAATTCATTCACTTTTTTGAATCACAACAATCATGAAAATATTAACCTCATTATTTTAATTAGCTGGGGTCAGCAACTGCATAACCATCACCCGGTTTCGGCTTAAAATGGATTTATGAGACATTTGCAAAGTAAAACCACGAGAGATAGTGTTAAATTTTTTATTCAGTTAAAATTTCTCAGCTAAATTAAGATAAATAGAATAAAGGAAGGCAGTCACTCGAGCGTTATTAAATTACTAAGGGTTTATCGTTAAAAATGATAAACATTAAGTTTAACGTTCAACGTTTTTAAAACAAAAGTATAAACATATACTTACGAACATTTAATAAATTCGTTAATTAGTAGGGTTGACATGTTGACATTTATTCCTGCTAACAAAAAGTCGTAAGTGCCCTTAAAAAAAGTACTTGTTTTTCAAAGCTTACGACGATGACGAACGTAAGGAAGATACATAAATATTAAGGATTTTTTATTGTGACCATGTGATAATTAAAAAGTTTACGCATATTAAAATTTGTTAGTCAGAAACCAATTTTATATCCTTGTGTATAATAACCCTAACACAATAGCCATGAAAATATAAGGACATGTTGACACTTTAAATTTGAATCGTTCTTTTTAAATGCGTAATAGAAAATGTTTGAAAGCGGCGACGAGTGCGACAACGGTAAGATATCAATTGGGTCATCGTCCATATCACGTGAATGAAAGGGGTAATATATACTACACAATAACATGACCGTTTAAAATTAAAATCTCTGTTTACAGAAGCAATTATGTATTTCACCTTTATATTCAAATTTATTATTCGTAGAGAATTATAATGAAATGTATAAATAACGCATTCATACTCAGTTTTATTTATTATGACAATGAACTGACTGAGTGGCTGGCTGGAATGGTAATGAAAAATTACGTAAAACCTTTCAGATAAATTGAATTTCTATGCATTCAAAAAAACTTTTAAAAAATTAACCCATTTCATGATATTAGTATCTACATTGGATCATTTTTAGTAATCACTTTAGTATGGGTCAAAAGAGACCAATTTGGTAGCAGAAACTATAATCAAATTGAGCTTCGCTATAATGGCATCCTTCAACCTAAAATAACGTAACGGTGTCCTTGATCTGATCTTAGAAGAGCCTACAACAACAGTCAGTTCGAGTCTTTTTCGTAGATACTTTAACGAATATTCTTACTTCAGTAACGATTAATTTTCAAAATTTATCATCGCTAAAAATCTTTCACAAAAATAAAAATAAATTGTTTATCTTTTTTTGTTTCACTAATACAGAAAAAAATTAATAAAGACGTACTTTATAAATAAAATAGACTGCACATACATGTTACATACATATACTAAACAAAGTAAAAAAAAACAGAGGTATCGAAAATATTAATACACGGTAGTGTATTACAACAGCGTACACATCTACAAAAAAAGTTACTTATTTTATGTGGTCAATATCAAATCTTTTAAACTAGAATATATTATACATATACATTAATAGTAGAATAACGCGTATAGGAATTAATTAGTAAACCTACGCAATTATAATAATGAATTCGTACTCGAAATTCGCAATGTACCGCAGTAATTGGAAAATATACGCGGCGGTGGTCCCGCTGGCCGTGGCCGAGATTTAAGCAATCCATTATGAACGTGTAAATTATGAAGGCTCAAAAATTGTAATAATATAGTTGAAAAATTCTTATTTCCAAAGAAACTGTAAAATTGAGAAATAAAGTTTGAAATTTGAATATGTTAAAATACGCGTTGCCAAGATTTATATTATTTGATCATCACTTCAGTATAGGACGTCCATTGCTAGGCATAAGCCTCTCCCGTAGATTTTCATTAAGAGCAGCCGGAAGTGGTCTGCTTCCTACCTTGTGGATGATGCGCGTCCTACGTTGCGCTTGCTGGTCTATGGTCTTCAATCCAGAATCTTTCTACACGTGTGAACTGAGTACTTCCTACAGGTCAAGGGCAAATAATTCGCGATATCAACTGCATTATCATCAAGTTTTTTTTTTCAATGTCTATGCATTATGTTATTATTAATGTAAAAAATATTTTTATCACACAATTTTAATATTCTGTGGCAGTTGCCTGGCTTTTAGCTATGTGCTAAAAATTATAAAATATAAAGTAAGCATACGCATGACTAATGACAATAATTAAATACACTATTCTGATCCAATAAAATGCTTATGTGGCATTGAAGACCTCAGAGAATTAGGCAGATTTCTTGAAACATACATAAGGATACAGTATGTATCGTAGAGTTGTAAACTATTAAATTATTAGTAACAGTTGGATTGGAGTTCCAAAATCAAACTATTTTCGACACTTTTTCTCAAATGGTACCGTACCCATACCATTACCAGATTAGTTATTGATGTAAAATCGTTAATAAGTAGAATGTACAACCTATGGGCAGTCATTTACTATATGTTACATCGAAATTCAATGGCTTCATGAATATTGAATATCGTAATGCGTAAAAAGCTTTTATAAAATTCGGAGTAAAACATATTGAAATGAATTATGTTTTACAATCTGCACCTACAGAATTTTTATTGCCCCGGGGTTATTAATTTGTCGCATTCCAATAGAATACAAAAATCAACATAACATTTTGAGTGGCCACTATATAGAGGTGATCGAATTTCGAAAAACGAATC
>DWIC01000907.1:0-10196 GCA_018248135.1 Battus belus | reverse complement strand
CATGTATATATATGTATAATTGTCATTTGTTGTATTTTAATATTTTATTCTACCAATATTGTTTTTGCTTTATCTGTTCTCATCACCTTTTTCATTTTGACTTTAATAGGAAGGAATTTTAAAAAAACATGATTTTTCTCATGATGAGAGTACAAGAAAAAATAGTGCAATGGATTCTGATTCCGATGACAATTTGCCTCTCAAAGCGAAATCAACTATTTCTACACCCACTGTAGATAAAGAAAGAGAAGCTATAGATTTAGCAAGAGAGAAAAATTGGGAAGCTGTTAAGAGAAAACATGAAGAAGCCAGTAAAAAAGAGGAAGCTGAAGCTGCTATTGGTAAAAACAAACTCTTTACATGAATTTGGCCAATATTTAACAATTAACTGTTGTAAAATGTTTATGCAATATTTAAAGTAATAACGAACGGCAAATTGTTCCATTTCTGTATTTTATTACTTATAACAAAAATTTAAACTTTTTTAGTGCGTCCGAAACTTCGAAAAGTAGAGAAAAGACTTGTACCTGTTCTGGAAATGTTGTCCGTGGATGAGCTAATGGAGACGAATACTTATCAAAGATTTAGCAAGTTGATTGATGCTGTGTTTGAAACAATTGATGATGATGTTATTATAACAGATGAAATGGGTAAGAAAAACTATTTTTTTTACAAGTAATTTTTAATATATACTAAACACGTTAATGCATAATTTTTAGAGGGAACAGACATTCCAGAAGATTTGCTTCTCCCACGCTATCAATTACAAGATTTATGTTCTGAAGCAGCTAAATTAAAAAACCTTGGTGCTATGGAAGCTATACCAGCGGATAGATTAGTTCGGTTACTAAGTATTTTAGAAAAAAATATCCGCGCCGCTGAGAAAATGTCCTTATTAGGAGATCCCGTAAGTGTAAATTTTATTAAAGAGCTAGTTTTGTACTTAACCTATGTACTTAGAGATATTATATACTTATTCTTTAATATATTATGTACTTAAAAATAATTTTTTTTCATACAGGAAGACAGCGAAGAAATGCGCCAAATATGGATTGAATCAGCTTTAGAGAGAGTAATGTGTGCATCTGATGCTTGTCTTACTTCTTTGTACATAATGACATCACCCAGTATGCCAAAAAGGATATTTTTAGAGGATGTTATAGATAGAATCATATTATTCATAAAATTTCAACTGAACAATACCATTTATTGTGTATATGATCCTGTGTACAGTATTCAATCAACTTACAAAAAGAAAGGTAAATATTTTACTATTTCAATAAATATCTTTTGATGGTTTAATTATTTTTGTTATTTAGTTCTTTGTAAACAACCATTAAACACATTGAAAAAATTCAAATATGATGTCATGAATAATTAGATGTTAAGATTTATTTTATTTCATAAACAAAATTAATTTAAATAAATAAAAATTATTTTTTGTAGTTGATGGACGTAGACGACGAGGTGGCGGGGCAGCAAATTCTACTCGTCGCAGCGGCAGTGGCAGTGGGTCCAACCGGGCGGTTCGCGAGCTTTATTCTCATGCGCATGAATGCGTTACACTGCTGGCGGAATTGTTTGCCGTCCATCACCTAACTGACACTACGGTGTTGCATGCATCAACTGTTGGCGTTTCACCTTTTTTCGTTGAAAATATTAGCGAATTGCAACTGTCAGCATTAAAACTTGTGACGACGGTGAGATTTATTGCTAATTTAACCAAAATACTTGTTACTAAATAATATAACATTAACTTTTCATTTTAATTCGGAATATGGTTAATCATAAATATAAACTAATTTAAAATTATTTTCGATCATCTTCGCCCCAATAATTTATTAAAAACAAATCAAAATTCTAAATATAAATATATTTTTACAAGTAATAATTTGCAAATTTTGAATCTGTAGAATAAGTACATTTAACAGCTTAGCCACAGCAATTTCAGTGCAACCAATATTCTAAATGCAGATCTTCTTATAGAGATCTGTTTTTTTGCCAAATTATTGTGGCACTTCACCAAATGATATGGGAATACACTTTACTATTATAATTCACTTCTTGATTTTTAATACTCAGTAAAATGAAACCACAGGAAGAATATATAAACCCGGTGCTCCCTGTGACCAATTTATATTATAACAATTAGGTAAATGATTAGGGTTGAAGTCATAACAGATACATAAAAAAATTCTTTATTTTGTAGAATTGTATAAGTGTGTAAATCTCACAATCATCTAATCTCATTCGAAGTCTTATATTTGGGGGAACCGAAACTTATTAAATTAAATTCACAGTACTACATTTTTAACAAATCTTTTTTTTTTTTCTAATCTAAAATATTTTCACCTTCATTATCAACAACTTTTTGTCATCCAGTTAACAAATTTTCATGCCCGAGTGGTAAAAGTGAATATGTTTTTCTGTAAAATAAATGCGCAGAAACAACTTATTAAGTATATATATTTACAATATTTATAATGTTTATATATTACTTTCCGGTCCCCCTAATATATATATATATGTATATATTTTTTTATGACAAGCTCAAATCCAATATTTTACTGATGCAAAAAGATCGAGTTTTTAAATCACTAAATAACGTTTATATAACTATCCTTTTAGATTTTTTCAAAATATGAACAACACAGAAGGCTCCTGCTGGAAGATATTTTGGCGTCAATAGCACGTATACCCAGTTCGAAGCACAATTTACGTTCATTCCAGCTTAGTTCTGACCAACACATACAAATGTTAACAGCTTTGGTACTTCAGCTGGTGCAATGTGTAGTTACTCTTCCAGAATCAATGTGTAAGACGCAGGAAAAGGATAAAGAACAAAGTGATTCAGAAAATAAAAAAGTAAGTGCAAAACAATTAATAACAGCTCAACACTTTGAATGTCGAACTGAACTTAAATTATGAAGAATTATAAATTGACTATGTATTTATTTTTCTCCAATTGAAATATGCTAATCACATAGGCACATTGTCATTTTAAATTTTTTTATTTTTCTTACAGCATGTAGATAAAGACCTTGTAATTATTTCAAAGTATGAAGCAGCGATTCGTGTAGGTGGAACATTTCTTACCTCATTTCTTAACAAATGCAGAAGTCGCTCGGAGGAAGTTGACTTCAGGCCTTTATTTGAAAATTTTGTTCATGATCTACTCACCACTGTAAATAAACCTGAGTGGCCTGCGACTGAATTGCTCTTAAGTCTGCTTGGGACGATGCTTGTAAGTTAAATTTCACATATAATGTTTTAAATGATTCTTTTTTAGATTTCATTTTGTTCTAATAAAATAAATGCTTTGATGTAAAATGTACTAAAATATTACAGGTGAAATACATGTCAGATAAATCGATGGAAATGTCGGTTCGTGTGGCATCGCTGGAGTACCTGGGGCTTGTGGCAGCACGACTTAGACGAGACAGTGTGCACTCGCGCTCTAAGCTCGCCACTATGGATGCCGTTGTAAGAGACATCCGTGCTGAGGAAGAGAAGGACTCTGGCCATGCACAGGTAATTGACTTAAAACAATAGTAGTTCCAGCAACCGGATATAATTTCTTAAAAGTTCTATTTACATTATTTATTATAGATCAGGGGTAACCAAATTTTTTAATCAATGGGCAAAATTAAATTAAAAATTACACTACACATATGGCTGCACATGTAGAAATGCTTATTAATAATTTATATAATTTTATTTAAACCAAATGTAAGTGAACTTGAAGTTTTTAGTGACAAATTTGGTACTGTTTTTCCCCTACGCGCTGATCAATTTGAGCCGGATTTAATGAGGTAGCTACACGTATGCAGCTGTCTAATCGTGCATCACTGTTTTGATCAGGGGATAGTTTTGTTTTGTTTGATTAATTGTGTTAGTTTAGTGTGTACCATGGAATAAAATTGATAAAATTAATTCGATTTTAAATGCTATGTCACATGTGACATCTCTATCACAGATGACCCCACCTGCCATTTGAGTACCAAGTTAAAATGATTCCATTAATATACAAGGCATTTAACAGTTGGATTTACTATCAAGCATTTCTTTGTTTCTATAATGACGCAAAATTTTTTGCTAGAATAATACTTCGCCATTACCTCCAGTGTTCAGTAGAACTAACATTAGCAATGTGTAGATCAACTTGGTACAAGACCTTTGGAAGGTGCCTGTTAAAATTTAAAAATAAAGCGGCAGTATACATATGTCTGGTATATTTGGAATAATAAATATATATTTTTAAAGTTTTTAAGTGACATATTTTATTCTTCAGACTGCTACATCAGGACTCGATGAGGATGAAGAAAGAACTGAATTTCTACAGCGAGTTTTGTTAGATTATTTAGCTATCAATGGGCAAAAAGACCAAGCGTGGAATTGTGCGAGACATTTTTATATCACTCAATGGTACAGAGATATGGTCGTCCAGCCGAAAACGTCGCCTACGAAAAGGCCGAAGAACAAGGCGAAGAAGCGTTACAAAGACGAAACCAGTGACGAAGATACGGATCCAGATGAAGACAGTGATGGGGGTATAAAAGAGTCCAAGTCAGACAAGAAACATTCCTCCAGCGCCGTCATGTCCGCAGAAAAGTTTAAGACGATAGAGCGACGGAAACATTTCTTTCTAGACAAGATCAGGCCGTTCAGATACCAAGGTGGCACGCAAGTGCAAGTGATGCAATCATACATCGACTACAGCGGAGCGGAGTTGATATCGCAATACCTTGCTTCAAAAAGATCTTTCTCGCAAAGTTTCGACCGATATCTACGGAAGATTTTGATGATTCTGTGCGAGAACACAATAGCTATTCGTACAAAAGCGATGAAATGTTTAACTATGATAGTGGAGGCGGATCCCTCTGTGTTAGCCCGGCCCGATATGCAGATTGGAGTAAATAGATCATTCTTAGACCAGTCAACGGCAGTGCGGGAGGCTGCCGTGGATCTCGTAGGCAAGTTCGTGCTCAGCCGGCCTGATCTCATCGACAAATACTACGGCATGCTTTCAAACCGAATTTTGGTAAGATCTACTTTTATGTATAAAAGAGATTGAGAGAGATAAAGAGAATTCGGATTAATCAAAATTTTTAAACTATTATTTCAGGACACCGGTGTTTCAGTAAGAAAACGTGTAATAAAAATCCTTAAAGACATTTGTATAGAGTGTCCAGAATTTCCAAAAATACCTGAGATTTGCGTCAAAATGATCAGGCGAGTGAATGACGAGGAGGGTATCAGGAAGTTGGTAATGGAGGTGTTCCAAAACATGTGGTTCAGTCCATGTCCTAATACATCTCGACCGGGTACGTTGGACATGACTGCCGCCGCTGCCGACCCCCTTACGCGCAAAGTACTCAATATTACAGACGTTGTTATATCTTCAAGGGACATTGGACTCGAATGGTTTCAGCAGCTGCTGACAAGTGTGAGTGAAAATATTCATATATAATATTTACATAGCTACAAAAGTAACTGCTGCGAAAATTACTCCATCATTTTTGAATTTACCAAAACTCATATGATTGAGTACCAATGTTGTTTCACTTGGTTTACACAGTTTTTTATACATTTTTTAGACAAATTTTGTTAATTTCTTGGTAACTCCCTTAGCATAATACTGACTTCTTTCCAAAGTTGTGGTATGTATTGTCTTTAACATTGTATTTCAAAAATGTAATTGTGCTCATTTTAAATATTAAGCATTATTTTGTCGTTGGAAATAAAATCTGTACCATTTATTGCAATCACAATTCAGGTTTAAAACAACTGATACGCATTGTCTTGTTAATGTTAATTTTGTACTACTACATTACAGTTATTCAAGCCCAAGGAAGACAAGGATGATTCAACTAAAATCATTTATCAACCACCAAAATCCCTTTTACTTGCATGTCAACAAATAGTTGATTGTCTTATAGAAAATTTACTTCAGTTGGAAGAAACCAGCGGCGATGGTAATTTTAATATATCCTTGAAAATGTTATTTTATCTGTAACTGAATGATTTAAACATAATGCATACTTTCAGGTGCAGGGTCCTCACAACGCATTTTGGCGTGCCTTTCCACATTACATTTATTTGCAAAAATTCGACCACAACTCCTTGTTAATCACGCATTAACATTACAACCCTACCTGAGCTTAAAATGTCAGGTATGTGATTTTTGTATTATATTTTCATCTTTCGTTAATAAATTTTAAATCAAAAATGTGCTTCTGTTTTAAAGTGACTATTCTCACCAACCTCAGTTATCATGTTGAGGTAAAAATACAAGGTAATAAAAGAAGACAGTAATGTATGCCTTCACAATTAAGCTGTTTTGTGCAATTGTAAACAGGAAACGCTTTTACTCTGTTTAAAGTTAAACAATAATAACTTTTCGGATTATGATTAGTCATTATTACATACACGCTGCACAAATTTATTTAAATGTACGTGAAATTCATTTTTAATGTAACTATAAATGAGAAAAAATTGTTAATTAACAATTGCTATATATATATACATAAATAAGTATTTAAATATTTTTTATTCGCTATTTGTATGGATATTAAAACGTTTAGGAAATAAAATTTATACATTGCAATACCAATACATATTTTAGTGTTGTAATTATACAAAGTCGGGGGAAAAAAAAACGAAAACATAGATAAAAAATTAATTTCTCTTATGCAGAATCAATACGAGCAACAAATAATGTCGACAGTGGCGTCAACATTAGAGCTTGTGGTACCGCTGATGGAGCACCCGAGTGAGGTGTTCCTGGCTCAGTTAGAAGAGGATGCTGTCAAATTGATATTACAACGGGGGCAGCTTGTTATTGCAGCCTGCATAGCCTGCCTCGCAGCCATCGTTAACACCCTTACGCACAACTACAAATTAATTAGAGATGTCTTCAATAAATATTACGGTACATGTTCTATATTCTCTTTTTTTTTGTAGCGGCCATTTAAAATTTTCGCAACTCCTGTTTTTGTTTTAATGTTGTAAACGCATTAATGTATATGTCCCAGGTGTACTTCTTCAATGGAAGCACAGTTGGCAACGTAATCCAGACCTCACGCGGTCGTTGCCGTCGAGGCCATACTTTCGCCGGGCACTGTTTATCGTCGGTCTCCTGTTGCGGTACTTTGATTTTACGGATAGCAAAGTTATAGAAGGACTATCAGTAAGTAAATCGTTTAATTCGATTAATGTGGTTTAGTGTTGAGCTACCTTTTTAATGAACGGGCTAAGAATTTTTTTTTAAACTTTTAATTTATAACAACCAAGAAAAAGAAATTTATGAAAAGGAAAGATTTCATATACAAATTTTAATGCAAAATAAAATTAATAATATAAAGAATTTATTTGAAAATTTTAATGAGAAATTCGGTAGTTTATTTACTACGGTTTAGTATGTATGATGAAATAAAGTAGATAAAATAAATTCAATTTTACATTTAAATTTAATTTTACGCATAAGGCCGCGTGTCGCTCTTACATGTAATAGAATGATTGTAATGATATTCTGCTCTGTTCTGTGTTTTATTATTACATTTAAAGTAAAGAGATCAAAGTTAAAGGCACCGCACATGTTTCATCATCATTTCATTAAGAAGATGTAGACCTGCTTCTGCTGGACCAAAGGCCTGTGCCATTCCAATGAGATTTCCCATATCACTGGTTGGAAGCGGTCTCCATACGGCACTGTCACATGTTTACTTTAATACAAATTATTACAAAAAATACAACTTCTGTTTTAAATTAGTTAGCTGTTAATATTTTATGAAAATTTCAGGTAATGTGTTTGTGTATTTGTTTTAGGGTGATATAAAAGAACAAGTATTCGGGACTCTGATGTTTTTCGTGGGTTTGGACGATGAAGATTTTGTTTCCCACACACTGAAAGCTTTGGGATCTGTGTGCGTGCGACATTACGAGTTTATGCTACGACCGGAGCTCAAAGAGTTCTACCATCAATTACTCACCTCGGAACTGGCCCCCATTGAAATGAAGGCAGATGTTCTAAGGAACATCGAAATGTATTTACAGGAAGAAGAACAGAGAATGATCAGACAAGATAAAGAATGTAAGAGATGTATTATAAATTTTATTTCTTAGATCATAAAAGTATGTATCAATGACTAAAGACTAAACATGTGAAGTCTAAACTAACAGTGTGTAATGCGGTATTGATGGCTAGTAATCTGGAATAATTGAAGCTACTTACGAAAATTATGCCAAATAATATAAAAAAATATAAAACTCTAAAGTTAGAAACAAAATATGAAATGACAGTTATTTTATATTCTTTTGTGTATGTATAAGATCATCTTTAAAATTACGTATACCAAGTGCAAAGAGAAGAATTTCAGTGTTTCAGTTGATAAGATAATTAATAATGTTTAATTTCGTTCTTATTATTCATTGTTAGATTTCAGATTTCACTGTTTTAGTAAATAAGCCGGTTTATATTTTTTGTTGTGTCCTAAAAAAACATTAAAATATGTATTAATTTAAAAAATGAAAATTACTGTATTCATGGTAATGTTATATAATTGAGAGAAGCACTTTCGACAAGGATTTTGCCAATGGGGCAAGTGAAAAGGATAATGGATAATTGTAATTAGTTGTCCTACTCGCACCTGCACAGCACAGGAAGAGTAGTAATAAAAGTTCTTTTTGTAATTTTAATGACTCATTAAAGTCTTCTCTGTAATTTCTATGCTTTAAAAACAGTGGTTGATATATACCTGATTATCTGTGCTCTGTTAATAACTTGAAGATATGCAACATACCGAAATTGGTTATTTTCAGGGTCAAAACGATCAAAGCATGAAAACTTAAAGGAAATGGGTGATGTGTCATCTGGTATGGCGTCGACGGTAATCCAGTTGTATTTAAAAGAAATATTGGGATCATTCCTACATTCTAGTACAGTCGTACGGTCCAGCGCAATGAAAGTTGTCCAACTTGTGTTGGCGCAAGGTCTCGTCCATCCTGTACAGGTATGCATATAAAATCAACGTAGTATTGTTAGACTATTTAATATCGTTGACTATTATAGTGCTACCGAAACTGCTGTACCGCGCCTTATGCATACACGCCTTCGGACGGGGCGCTGTATGTATCGCTTCGTTTCGTCCACCAACAAAGTTCTCGGAAGCGGCGCTCATGCTCTTTATTCCTTGAATCCCCTCGCTGCCCAAGGTACAGCAGCGGTAATGCGGTTTTGGTAGAAACCAATATTTTTTTTATTTAATAACTTCTACATACAGTGTGTGTCCGTGTGCTCTTTTCATTTCGATTATTTTTCTTGAAACTTCATTTAAGGAAGTTTCAGAGAGAGAGAGAGCGATTTAATAATGGTTTACTTGGTTTTTAAGACTTATATCACTAAACCCTTAGTTTGCCGCTTAACAATTTATACGCATTTTTTTTAGTAGTTTCTTCTTTTCTCTCTCTCCCTCTATTTTCTTTATTTCTTTCTCCTCTATTTATCTTTATTCATATTTGTAATTTTTGTATCTTATTATATTATTTTCCTGTTTTATATATTTATATATTTCATGCTAATAATTTTTCTTTATCAACAAACATGTTTTTGTTTACATCGTGGAAGAATTTATCCATAGTCTGTATTATAATATCGGAGATTAAATTGACACAGGCAAATGCCAAAGTTCAAACAATGATACCATTCATTTTCTGGAGCGTTGTCTGCAATACCAGTAGGTCTGGTATTAAAGACATGGTGCTAAAAATAAAATAAAATAGATGTTAATTAAATACATCTACCATGAAGGCGGGAGAACGATGTTATTCATGTTATTAAATAAAAATGAAATGAATTAAAATGTCGAAGAATTGAAGATGACATTACAAACACTGGGACAATATTTCAATTCGATTAATAAATTTCTGAAGCTAATAAAGTAATTAGAAATCTTTTCATGCGTCTTGATGTACGATAGAGCTAAGTCAATAAATTGATGCATTCTTCACTTTATATTATGATTGGAAATGATAGTGAAAGCTTTAAAAGCGTAATTGTATAGTTCATTTGCTGCCAATTGGTGTATGATACACTTTATCCAAAAATCTATGGTTCAGAGATATCAAATATTTTTTTTTATAAAAAAATGTAGAAAAAAATATTTTTTTATTAAAATTTATTTAATAAAATATATAAC
>DWIC01000906.1:0-10201 GCA_018248135.1 Battus belus | reverse complement strand
GGCATTGAATATTCTTTAATGCTGTTTTTATTTCATGACATTGAACCAAATATTTTAGAAAATATTGAAGTTTTGGTTACCGACCCTTTTTCTTTGCGGTTCAGTGTATTATAACATGGGGAGAGAGTAGATTTATTATTACTTCTAATTTGCATCGCTAGGTTGTTTGGCTTACAATTTGTTTTATTTTCGCCTTTATTGACCGCCTGTTGTTAGGAGATAGATTACCGCTATGTGATATGGACCTTTCTTCTCCCAGCTGCGAGTTACGCGACAACCTTTTGACAAAATACAATTTCTACATTTTACATTCGTTCATGTTTTGATTATTAAATCTGGCAGGAAGAAATGTAATATTAATTACTGATTCCAGCGAAGTATCGGAAATAGAGAATTTAGTAGAGAAGCTCGGAGTGGAGGCGCTGAGTGCACGCGACCAACACGGGTACACTCCGGCGCATTGGGCGGCTCTAGACGGCAGCGTCGCGGTCATGCGCTACTTGGTAGAGAGGGGAGCGCCGATCGATCTCTCCTGTTTAGGCACACAGGTAGTTCGAAAAAAGAAAACGATTATGCAGATAAGACTGACATCCACGTAATTTTTATGGGAATTGTAATCGTGAGTTCGGAGCTAAAATTTTAGGAACTATTTTGTGAAGTAAGCTGCGTGAATGTTCCGTACGGAACGCCGTTGCAGAATGATGGTATTTGTCAAAGTTATATAGCTCAAGTACAAGCACACATAACGAGTAGAGCAGATGATCGCTGGATCCTTAAGTTCTCCACAAGGGGACCATAGATCGGCAAGCGAAGTAAAGACTACCCACAAAATGGACAGGCAACTTTGTTAAGGTTGTTGGAAGACGCTGAATGCAAGCCGTTTCCAACTATTTGTTTGAAAATCTATGTCATACGGCTGAAATACTTCTAAAATATTTTCAATGTTTTAGGGCCCAAGACCTATCCACTGGGCTTGCCGCAAAGGGCACGCGTCAGTCGTGCAGGTACTTTTGCAGTGCGGTGTCGCAGTCAATGCGGCTGATTTTAAAGGTACATTACAGTGTTTAAGTAATAAAAATATTCTCTACCCGCAGGATTAAAAAGGGGTAACAGTCGCCCAGTATTTCAAATGGCTTTTTATAGGATGTTCGTAAACGCGATATCCTGTTGTGGTGTCGTTACTCAAAGCGAGTTGCATGTCCAACAAGATAGGGTTATGATATGATATGATAGGGCCTACGATCTAACATTTATGCGACTGTATTTATAATTACTTCTATTGGCAGTTATCGCGCCATCTAATTTAAACACAAATTAACTAACCAAGCCGATATCTTTTTATAAGTATATGGGAATGACGTTAACTTCGTACATTATCTGTCAAAATAAAGACGAGATGTGGTTCTAATCTGTCGGGGAATCAGTTCCTTCGTATTTCATATGAAAATTAATAAAAATTTCAAAGTTTATTTAAATTTATTTATAGCACATAAAAGGTGGACTGGAAAGTAATGTCGCTATCTTAAATTTTTATTCCTAATCAACAATATATTCATCTTCGTTATCCAATACCTTTTGTCATTCAGTATACAAATTTGAATAGCGAAGCAGTAAAAATCAATCGGTAAAATAAATACGCAGAAGCGACATTACTTTCAGGTCCCGCCATAGACGCCATTTAGTTGACAACTTGTAAGAAGTAAAATGATGCTGTTGCCGTAGAATTTTTGAGACTCCGATAAAAATAAACGCAACAAATAGTTATATTAATAAGTCCAAAGAGGTCTAAATAAAAGTGGTGGAAAATAGAAGGTACAAGATCAAGATTGTATGGCAGATGTATTGTTACCTTCCACCACGAACAAAGCATCACATGATTGCGAAATAATCACGGTTATTCAAAAGTTTGAAGTCTGACCAATTTTCGAACCCCATCTTTTACGCATGAATTGTAGTACATGATCTATTTTTCATCATCAGTTATCAAGCTGTTCAAAAATTATTCTGATTCATTACGTCTCTTACACACATCACAAAAAATTATAAGGTTTCTTTTAGTGATCTTGCTTCTAACCCATATCAATCGGTATGTTCAAAAAGTATCGCGAGGTTTTGCTTATAGTTTTCTTCAATTGCAGGGGCGTGGTGCATCATGAATTCTTGCCACAGGGTAGAACGGCTAATAAAGAATATTACCTGCAAGTTATGCGCAATTTGCGCGAAGAATCCGCCAAAAACGCCCGAATTTGTGGAAAAATAAAAATTGGCTTTTGCACCACGATAACATCACTGCTCACACATCACTGCTTGTACGCGACTTTTTGGCCAAAAACAACACACTAGTGATACCGCAGCCACCGTATTCCCCAGATCTGGTCCCTTGTGACTTTTTCTTGTCTCCGAAACTGAAGAGGCCCATGAAAGGACGACGCTACGCCACGATTGACGGCATCGAAGGCAGGAGCTGAACAAGATCCAAAGAAATGATTCTTTTAAGTGCTTCTATGATTGGAAAAAACGTCGGCACAAGTCCAAAACGAATCTTATAACAATATTCAATAAAAATGTACATTCATTTCAGGACTAACACCATTGATGACTGCTTGCATGTACGGTAAGACGGCTACTGCCGCATATCTCCTGGGTATGGGAGCGGCTACCCGTCTGTCGGATATAAACGGAGACACGGCTCTGCATTGGGCTGCGTACAAGGGACACGCTGATTTAGTCCGGCTGCTGATTTACTCCGGTGTACCCTTGCATTGTACAGATAATTTTGGATCGACGCCCCTGCACCTGGCTTGTCTTTCAGGAAACCTAACGTGCGTGAGACTGCTTTGTGAAAAGGTAATTTCTAATAACAGGTATAACTTTAACACTTTTCCTTATTATTTTCCTTTTCTTACAATTCTGTATATACAGTTCAGTATAATCTCTTTTTTTTTCTATTCCCACTGATATGTCAACCCTGTGGCATTTTATTTCATTTCTTTCTTAATTCTTACTTTAATATTTTCTAACCGTTTTATTAACAATGTCTTGTCAACTATGTTAGTAACTTAGATTATATTTACTTATGTATTAAGGTTAAGAGTGTACCGGCTGACCAAAATTTTGCGCAAATTGTGCAAATTTACTGCAGATTAAAAAAAACTTTATTTGAAAATAATACAATACTTATTTAACTTAATGTATAGGGAACAGAATAACAAATGCGTTATGATTATACGAATTGTTTCATAGAAATTATATTAATTTATTCAATAATTGCTAAAAAAAAATATTAAATATTTAATTTACAAAAATATGTATTTTTCAAATAGGTGCTTCTTAAAGTTGCCACATGTAAAAAGTAATTTTTACACCATCCGTTATTTCTAAGGTAAAAGCAGAGTTAGAACCACGGGATAAAAACGGAAAGACACCACTAATGCTTGCACAAAGCCATCGTCACGCAGAAGTTGTTAAATTACTACAACAAGAAATGAAGAGGAAGTCCCATTGGATGCCACCGCTCTCTGAGCTCTGGGCGCTGTTGTTCGGCGGTGCAGGAGACTCTAAAGGACCTTTAATATTCTTTTTGGTGTCAGTTTTGTTATGGGGTTATCCAATGTACATCATCAGGGTACGTATTGTATCTATACATTGTAATTTATATACAGTCGAGGTCGCGAGAAATCGTCGGTCATAAAATTAACATTATATTATTAAATAAAAGAATATTAAATTTCGCATATACATATTATACGTTTCTGGCTTCGAAAGTTCTTTTCAAATTTGTAATGGTTTATGGAAACCGTAGGACGCTTTGGAGAAACAAAGAAAACTGAACGAAAACATATTATTTATGACATGATGATGATGATTGTAATTTCTTAGTGACCATTCATCTTACACTAACAATGGTATTGATAGAAAAAAAGAATGTGATAAACATTTTTAAAAAAATTTAATGAGCTGTAACAAATATTGACGTTAATACGTAAACGTAACATTTATGAATTTTGGGAATTTGACAATCCGTTTGTGTTTTATGATGTAATTTTAAAGTGTAATCTTTTGTAGTGCATACCATTGACCTGGAATACATTGCGTCTCTCTCATTATTTTTTCCTGTACTGGAACGCAATAATGTGGATTAGCTGGGTAATAGCCAACCGACGCGACCCCGGGTACATACCGCAGAACACGGAGACCTACTACCGCGCTATT
The DNA here is from genome assembly GCA_018248135.1 of Battus belus. Lineage (NCBI taxonomy): Eukaryota > Metazoa > Arthropoda > Insecta > Lepidoptera > Papilionidae > Battus > Battus belus. Next base: position 5,989 of record DWIC01000906.1, on the reverse strand, counting down.
AGGCAAATACCCTACTACGACAAGTGGAAGAAGAGAAATATTATTCTATCTCGCTTGTGCCACACGTGCCGATGTCTTAGACCTCTCAGGTAATCTGTCCAATCAATAATATTTATTTTATGCCCTACTTCTTGGGACCTCTCGTATTTCGATCATGTTCAAGGTATTACAATCTTTTAATAATTACTATCATTCATAATTATGTTTTTGTTCTACTTTTTATCCTTCATAGGATATCTAATATATTTTTTCAACATATAATATCTCATCCGTCGACGCATTTTTACTGTAGGTAAAATATATCCTTTATTCTATTTAATCACTTAACTTTGATCACAGTTTTTGTTGTTCTATTTATATTTTACTTTTATTTAGTTTTCTTAATTATCTTGTTGCATATCCAAATTTTCATTGGTTTTATTCCTCCTCATTACATCAATCTACTAAAGTCAAAGTGAAGGTTTATGGGCGGTTTAACCTATAGTGCGGGGTGTGCAATGAACACGGGCGCCGCAGCGCTCACTGAGACAGTTAAGAGCATCGTCTTGGACCATCATATGTGCTACAGACATACAGACAATGAGTGTTATTTTGCCGTCATAAGAAAAATGGCCATAACTAATACCATACTGTAAGTTATACCTACATATAAAAAACTTTGTTGTTACGACGGCAAAGTTAATAGATATAGCCGAGGGGGCGCCAAGGTTTCATTGCACACGGGCGCTAACCAGAGCCGCCCATGCGAAGGTTAAAGTGGCAGCTACAAAATAATTTTTAACGTTTACTTTTACATACAGAGCTAAACACTGCCGCATCTGCAAACGTTGTGTGGCGTACTTCGATCATCACTGCCCATTCATATACAATTGCATCGGAGTCCGGAATCGAATGTGGTTCTTCTTGTTTGTAATGAGCGTCGCTATCAACTGCACCCTATCGATTTACTTCGCGTGCTACTGTTTGTACCTGGAGGGATTCGGAGTACTTTATCTATTGGGACTTCTCGAAGCTATAACGTTTTGCGCTCTCGGCTGGATACTGACATGTACTTCGGTAATTATTACTTTCATTTACAACAATTTTCAGTCACCGTTGCAGCGATTTTTATTAAAACATTGCGTGAAACGGTCCAAGTTAAACTCAACAAGCTTACCATGAGACGTCTCGAGGTAATCATTTTAATAATGGAACTATACAAGATGATAGGTTACAGTAGTTATCCGCATAAAGTTGTCGCGACTATTTTCAATCAACCTGTATATGTGTATGTAATGGTCACTTTAAATATGTGACGTTAATTAATCTTTTCTATTGGAAGCGACAGTTCAACAAATTCTGGCCGTAAAGTACACATGTACGAAAAAATTATTAATTTTAATATGCAATATCGGAATTTAGTGAAAGGTTTTTCGTACTATGTTATTTATTATTTCGGAAATTAATTACCCTTTACAGCTATTTTAAATAATGTCCGGACAAATACTACGTCCAGTTAAAACTAGTCAACAAATGACTGAATAATAAATTGTGCTTTGTCAAAACACGATTAATTAAAATGAATTTAATAGTCCAATATGTGGAGAAATTCAAACATTTGATTTAAAAAAAATGTGTTTTATTGGTATGTTTATCAAAGTATAAGTATGTTAAAAAATCTACGTTTTTAAAGTTTTGTAAAGTGAGTTTGTCATCACTTGCAGTGGATGCAGCATCATTTAGGATGGAGTGCATGATTACGCGTTTTCGTGTGAACTTGATGTTGGTTTTATTCTTTAAAGCAAATGATACAATGGTGTACTTCATTATGACCAGATTATTTCATATCATTGAAATCGACTAATCATAATACATTAATTCCAGATTCTGCACGCCTGCATGAACTTGACGACGAACGAAATGTTCAACTACAAAAGATATCCTTACTTGCGTGATAAGAGAGGCCGATATCAAAATCCCTTTTCCAGAGGACCGATAATGAATCTTATTGAATTTTTCGTCTGCCTTCCGGACAAGTACGACGAGCAAGACTTCTTTTACGAGGAGAGCATATGATACGAAGTGCGCTGACAAAGCGAATCGAGCCTGTTCAAGAAACGGGCTCGGGACCCTGTCCTTATGTCGAGACAGGCCAACGTGGACAAGAACGCAAAAACTAAGTTTGCTGTTTGATTGTGATATTACACAATGCAACGCTAAAATTTCTAAAATTCTTATAAATGTTATATTTCACTCGACATCTCTTTTAAACTTTAAGCATCAAGTCCATTAGTAGGTGTTTTCTTAGATGAATAAATAAACTTAGTAGAGTGCACGTTGTAATTGCGCATAAAATGGCGCCTCTAACCATTATTAAACAGCCGGAGTAAAAATTAAATAAAGTGACCCTTTTTAAAAATGTAATCCAACCCGTCCTAACAAACGCAATCCCCTTCCTCGCGCATGCAAATACGCTTGTCATTCAGTCTCCAAGTCATGCAAAACAGGTTCAAGCGCAGAGCCACAGGCGCACTGTGGTACCGTGCGTAATGAACATCTGTACGTAAACTTGAAACTTCCAACGATCGCCCTGTTAAAAGGGTATCGATCAATTACTTTAAAGCTGTCGCTCAACTAACAAACTCGCTGATACGTGCGGCCACCTACAACAATAACACCCGTCATAGACGCTGCGTCGCCGGAATCGTGGGCGACTCGTGTACCACAGGGCTCGTCAAACCCCGATCATTCTAGACAGCGTTGCTGGAATCTGCAAATGCCACTTTGATTTTGCAGCCATGCAAGTCAGGTTCAATAAAAACCTTGGAGCAATGTTCATAATAAATATTTACTTTAATTTATACTTTATTATGGTAACCCTATGACCCAAAAAAAAAGAAAACTACTATGTTCAAAATGAAGGATGACAATTTAAGACGTCACATTTACATTCCTTTAGCTGTCGGTAAAGTTTAGGATATAGTCTGTAGTTAGGCAGATGTAGAGTATTAATCTCCGGAATAAGATTTATCTTGCATTAGCAAACATGATAAAATGTTTTGCGTAGTTTTTTTATCTTTAATTTGACGATAGAGTTTTATCTATGGAGACGACAACAAAGGGTTTGTGGCCATTATTCGTAATTGCAACATCCAAAAGTCATTATGGATGCAAAACGCCAATCTGCAAAATTGTTTAGCCGCTTCCGACAGAGTAGATAGCGCGGTTTTTCATCGTACGGACTAAATTTTAATAACCTCGACAGTCGTCTCTTACGATTCTTGGCATATTCTATCAACACGTGATGCACATTTCACACCACAAACATTAGGAGAGTTCGATTTTTGCTTTCAATAAGAAAATTTGTTTGATGGAATGTGCCCAGTTCTCTGCCATAAGTTTTACTAGATGTGTCTTTAAAATCTGGTAACTACGGCATACAGAGGCTTAGGTTGTACGTTTTCAATATCAAGTATATTTTAGATTTTAGTGCAGTTTGAAACCACAAAATAACTTGACCATGTTTAAAAATTCCATTTTATTTTTCAATCATATTTTGAAACTACAATCTGGGCACCGAGCAGAGAAGGTAGCACTACACGTTTTAAGGAACACCACCACATTTTCAAGAAGAGTCAATAGGCAGAAAAAGACATCCAGCAAGTCCTCAAAGAATATTTAAGATGGTTAGAATAGTGAGGTTATATTTAATAAATTATGTCTATGTAAAAAGGATTTTTATTAAATAAAATTTATAAATAAAACACGAATATTTTATCAGTCTCAGTATAATGTGAATTTATAGCTGACACAAGCAAATACCTACATGACTATTACAATGTTTTAAGCACATCGTTCGTTAGTAATCAACTAAGGAACATAAAATCGTATTTATTTGTCTTAACAATAGATTTGAGATAATAAAAAACCCAAACTTCTAATACTCTAATTACCCTCTTAAATATATCACAATGTTTTACAAATCATGCTTAATGATCAAAGTAGAAGTAATTTTTAATTTAGTTACTACAACGGTTCTAAAACCTTTTTAAGAATTACGATATTTTGATAGTCAAAGTTTTATTAAAATTTCGATATGTCAATTTTATTTTACAAACTTTTCATTTGGTTGAAGTATTTTTATTAAGGAAGCATTAAATTTGGAAGAAACTTTCTTACTTTTTAATCCCGTTTATGTTCCCTTTAAAATATTTTTGTCAGTAAAATTACATAAAAATACACAAGGTATTAATGATACACAACAACAATTACAATTTACATAAAAAAGCATTATGTAAGCAAGGGCTGGCCCTTGTAATGAATTGTTTTTTTAAAATAATCAGCTTATTTCCTTTGTAATATTTACGATCACACATTATATATGAAAGCAATAAAGAAAAATATGCGATAACAGTAAAAGAATAAAAACACATTATAAGTTATAAATAAATAAATAAATACTATCTTCATGACTGAGACTACATACATTATTACATAAGCTACATTCAAAATGAACATCTAATTCACAAAGCCATTTTCTACAACCGTAACTGCATAATAATTAATTTGTAGCGTTAACTTTTCCAGTTTGTTTTAATGTATAGAACAAATATTACCATTGGTATTTTAGGTATGTTGTGAACAATAAAGATATATCTATTAGCATATTCAATAAAATGTCTTTTAAAAATAAATTTTGAGTATCTATTACATTTTTTTAATAACTCATTCACTACTGTATCCACGAATAAAAATATAAAATTGTTTGTGTTTTTGTGACAAACATAACTGATTCGACCTGTTACAGGTACACTTAAGTTACAAAAGCATGTGCATTTAGTAGTGCTTTTAAATTGGAAATATACAAATACTTGAAGGCTTTTCATAATGTTTAATGTTATACATAAACAGTGTACAAATACGATGTAAACAAGCAAGTGCTGCGTGGTCCGAATTGAATGCGGACTTGTGATGGACTTTAATCATCTTTAGGGTTAATCCTAATAGCAGCATCGATTTCATCTTTGGAGTGGTCCTTGTCTCCCCAACCCCAGAGATGATGAGATCCGTCCCCGGTGCGCTTGACTCGGTTGCGGATTATCTCATCGGATACGGTCTTGAGATCGTAAGCCCAACCGATTTTAGCAAAGAAATTGATGAAATTGGTTGTGAAATTAAGTCTGTTGTTACCGAGTTCGGCGGTTTTATAATCCCAAGGGAAAGTGTGGTGGTAATTGTGGAAACCTTCGCCGAGCGCGAACAGGGACACGGATAGATTCTCCGCGGGCTGAATGGTTCTGTCGTAAGGTTTGTCACCCCACTTGTGCGCAGCGGAGTTGACGAGCCAAGTCACGTTCAGTATGAACGCATAGCGGAACAGGGCGGCCACAAAGAAGGCGTTCAACCAGCTCTCGCCCCAATAGTAAACGGGGATTACCGTGGGTAGCACGAAGCAAGTAATCGGCATCAATATCAAATAGTATCTGAAACATTTAGGTTAGCTTTTATTTTCTCTCTATTATCAACCTATGCACGCACTGATTAATTATGTAATAAAATTAATTAATTTCAATAAAGTATTAAGTATAAATTAACTAACTTCTTTTGGAATCGAAGAATAGGATCAGCGTATAGGTCGCTGATATCGAGCCCTTTGCCCTTCCTCTTCAGTTCTGGATGCTTGCGAACCAGAAGCCATCCGATGTGGGAAAAGAAGAAGCCTCTTGTGGCGTTGTGCGGGTCAGCGTCGGTCTCCGAGTACTTGTGGTGCATGCGGTGGTCACGGGCCCAATCTATAGCTGAATCCTGAAATTTTTTTTTACTAATCAAATTGACGAAACACATGTCACAGTTAAATACGATATTATTGTTTAATATGGTTAATTTCTAATATAACAACCTATAGAGTATCACTGTTCACATGGATTAAATACTTGGTTTATTATAGTACACGTCCTTAAACAAATTACATTTGAACTGCAAACTTTTTTTAAACAAGAAAGATTATATA